>VZTZ01036308.1:134608-175153 GCA_013400955.1 Drymodes brunneopygia
AAAAAAAAAAAAATCATGGAAACAGCAGGTTCCCATGGCTAAACTGCAATAATAAAACATGTCAAACCCTACTGTCGTGTAGCATTTCAGCAAACATAAAAAAGGCAACACTAGATTTTGTCTCTGAAGTTCAAACTTCTCTGTGTATAATATCTGCAGAATTAAAATTTGCTTTCAATTTCAGCTGTTAGTCTGTCTTGGCTTAAGAGTCCTATATTATTGATTACCCAGACCATCAAGTGTAGCTTCTACACCTTGACTGGATGACTTGAGCTTTTGAAGCAGGACAGTAATAAGGTATGAATTCTGAATATTGATAAAAGCATTTGCAAAGTAACTGTTCAGATGAATATTTCTTTTACAGTATTCAGGTAAATTTTGAGACTCAGATGCACTTTGGCAGTAAATATGAAGGGGCCAGCATGCACCATGTACCATAGCACAGCAGCTGCCAGCCAGGTCCATGTCCTTCTGCTGCCCTCAGAGGATTTTGTTTGCAGCTTCTGAACCACTGTCACTCATCCAAGATACATCTTGTCTCTGTTTTGAGGTACCTGGTGCTTTTTAGTTTCTATCCTTAAGTTTTTGTGGTTCCTGGTGTTTCTATAATGTGTTCTTCTTTGTATTTCTAAAAGAGAGAAAGCTTATGTCTCACCAGCCTGTCCAACCATTGCCAATATCCACCAGAGCAGAAGGTATTATTGTTCAGCATGCATTGCTCTTATTTCTGGGATTTTGAGGGACTACACCCTTCTTTTTTGTAAGGATGGTCTCAAATTAGAAATACAGAAACATATTTGTAAAAAAAAAATCAAGATTGTCAGACTGCTTATTGTCCTAATCCTTATGTATGTTTACATGAAATGTGTGTGAGTGGGCAAAAGAAGCAGATAATCAATAAAACTTACACTGGTGTGTTTTTAGGTCTTACTGGAAATAGTTTTGTATGAAGCTGACATGAAGCTTTGAAGCCTTATGAAGGAAGTCATGTCTGCACACCAAATTAAAAACATTTTCTTTTGACACTTCAGTCCCTTTCATATCATGTTGTGGTGAGTATAAGCTTTAAAATTTGGCATCTGTTATGTTCCTTAATGACTTCAGCAAAAGACAAATTCTTCACTACACTTTCCATAAACACAGGTGGAGAAAACTTGTAAAAGACAAATCATTCTGTTTTTCAAATGTAATAGAAGGGAATTTCTTATAGTGGACACATGGAATATTGCAGATAAATTATGAAGTTATGCTGCATCACACTGGTGTACAGCAACAGCAAAACAGAAATAAAAGTAAAAAGCCCTAGGATCTTTTAAAAGTGGATGTATAAAGAAAGAAAAATATAGAGCTGCCAGGGGTTATAAATACAGTTTTCCTCATCTCTGAGCTTAGATTTAAACAGATCTTTTGCCATTAGATTTTATGTAAGTTGATTAAGTAACCTCATTTCTCAAAACCACCAGCTGTCGTTTAGATATTTACATCCCATTTCTAGATTTTGCAGTTTTCAGCTCCTACTGAGGCCAGTAAAAAATAGAAGAACTGTGATGCCTTTTAACTGTTTTAGAGCCTATATCTACCAAAGTGACACATAGTGACAGACTGTGAGGGCTTAAACTACCTCTCAGAAATGTGTCCAGTGGGTGTCATTGCACTGAATTCGCCAGAATTGGTGGGTATGCAGTCAGTATGAGGTGGCAATCAGCTCCTTAAAAGATGTGACTCAAACTTTGTTCCAAGTGCTCAGATTTGTGTATACTTTTCTAAGGTCAGATCTGAGTTAAGCCTGAAGACAAAACTGAGGCAAAATTTTCCTCTTGATACAAATCTGTTTCATATACTAAACACATTTCATGCTTGACATTTCCACTGACATAGATAAGAGACTTGCACACAGTGCAAGGACAGAATTAGCAACATGGATCCCTGCTGATGAAAGAAGGGATGAACAACAACAGCCAAAACCAAGGCTCCTGTAGCAGATGTGAAGGGTAAGATTCTAAGTCTGCCAGGAACTTTTGATCTTCTGTTCAAAAAACTGAAGTTTCACTGAATTTTCTTCAACCTGTGCAGACGAGCTGTTTGTTCCTCTTTTATCTCTTTTAATTCTCTTTCTATTATCTACATGGATGAACTCTTTTGTGTAACCTTCTTGCTGTAACTTTCCTCTTTTTTTCCCATTTAGTTGTTTACCTACCAATTAAAGCTAGAATGAGAATATATCAACCCATTTTCTGCTGCTAGATTAGTCATTCTGTGCTTTCACATTTGGATTAAAAGCCCATTGGTGAGTAAAGTACCATCTTTTGAGTTTAAACGGTGCCTATTATTATTCTAGTCCTGATCCCTTACTTATTTACACTGTTGTGTTGATATAATAACAATATATTTAACTGTGGCTTAGATCAAATATGATTCAATTTTTCCTGACTGAAAATTGAAAGTTTCTAGTAATTTTCAGGTCTTCTGAAATAATACACACACAAAGCATGTGAATAGGCATACATACCTTATATGTTTCACAAATGTCAGTACAAAAATTTCTTTTTTGGCTAAAGTAAGGATGGAACGTATCTAGATGAAAAAGAATGTACACAACTCTACTTAACTGAGCAAACTAATTTGCAAGCACAGTATAAATATATTTATATGGTAAGCATATCTGTTCAGTAAATCATAAACATTCACAATCTATTAAATAAGAAAAGACTGTGAAACTTGTGCTTTCAATCCATTTTACATGATGTTTTACAGACTTCACTGTTTCCTCAACCATAAATCTCCTCAAGCAATTAAAAGCATATTAAAATCATAATCAAATAAATGGGATGAATGTGTTTACAGGTGACACAGAATAAGAGTGGCAAAAAGACATTCTAGAATGCAATTCTTCTAGCATAATACCTGTTTACAGTTTAAATCAATGTCTTCCACTGCCAAATCAATACCACCTCACTCTGTTTATCACTACTTGTAAGACTTTTCAATAATTCTAATTTTAAAGAGTCATTGCTGAAATTGTATAGCCATTGATTGTTCAAAGGTTGCAGACAGCATGAACAAATTGAATTTTGGATTCAATTAAACCTGTTGAAAAATTGCAAATCACCTTTTCTTAAGAAAATTTCGTATCAGTCTTTCAGATGAAATCAGCTCGCGTAGATCCACTATAACCACAGTGTGTCTGTTAATATAGATCAGTGGGGGATCAGGGTAGGACAGAGCACCTGTAAGCTACAGAGGGAGTTGTACACTAACCCAGGGTTGAAACAGTTTTCTCATTTTCAGTTGACCTGAGCAGGGGCTATAATAGACAAAGCTGGATACCATTATATGTTCTCTGTTTCTCATATCAGGTATCTCATCTGGTAGAACCACACACACACTGTACCCCTCTCCAGCCTGGTCAGGTACAAGACAGCTTGCATCTGTAGGCTCCAGACTCATAGTAAAATATTTTTAGGCGAACTTAATAAGTCTAATTATTTCAAGAGAACAGCTTAGTGTCAGGTATTATCATGCTGCAGCCTCTCAGTAAAATGCTCATGGTGAGATATTTTTCAAAGACAATCGGCCACTTACATCGGTGTCTCAGAAACACAGACCTTCCAAAGTGTTAGGCTTTTTATTGAAAATCTGGCCCGTACATTAGCTGTAATAGATAACACAGTTCAGGTTCACAATGTCATAGCAAAAAAGAAATAGACGAGAAATTGTCAGTGTTTCTTCTCCAAGGCCATCTACAAGTAACTTATCACTGTCTTCTTTTCTGGACCAGAAAGATGAAGTTCATATGTACTAAAGAGAAAATGAAATGTTTAAAATAGCAGCTGCTCACTATCGAGTTATAACTATATTCATTCTACAATAACTTTAGTTCTATGAGTTCATTTTTTTCTAGGACTTTGATTCAGACCTTTTCTGGCAAAATGTCAGAAATAGTGATAAAATTCATATAGTTTATTTGTATCTCCAAAGATAAATAATCATAAAAATCTCAAATGTTTTTCTTTTTCTCCTTTGTTCCCTTCTCTTTTGGGAACTACAGATATCTCTTGTTTGATGATTTGTATTTATTCTCACTCACCCTTCTGCATTGCAGACAAATTTAAGTGGAACTATCACTTGCTTTGCTCACTGGTCCTGCACGCAGCTAAAGATAGAAGGCAACCAATAAAAAACCTTTGTTAGCTTTCTCAAATTGAAGTAAACAGCCCAGTTTTTATGCACATACTTATAAGTAAACCTCTGGTAAATGCATCCACTTGAGTTTTGTTGATTTTAGATTTTTTTGCAAGTCAGTAACATTTTAAACAAGGCTAGCTTAACTTATAAGCAATAGTCCCATTTGGCAACTTGAATGCCCAAAACTCAGACTCTTAAACCTTGTGAGTTTTATTGATAAGCACTTTGCTTGTTTGCAACTAAAATTGGCAAAAATGAGATGACAGTGAACATCTGTCAGTGCAACTGCTTTTGATCAGTACTATGAAACAGTGAAATTAGATATCGGCCAGTCTTACGTACAAATGAAAGCTGTGCTCTTTTACAGTTTTTCTGACAATCTAGCTTACACTATCTGTAAACTAGCAATGTTTTTTGAACATCTTGAATAATTCTAAAGGCAGTGATGGAGTTAGGAAAACGCAGCCAACTGCTCTCAGTGTTCCCTTCATAGAATAAAAGCTTCTGCTGAAAAAAAACACATGAGCCATATCTGAGATTCCTTTAATGGCTGAAACACAGAGATAAGAATGACTCTACAATTCCACTCAATTCTGTTAAGGCAGCTAAATGGCTCTTATGACAGTAACTCATTCTGTTTGCAAAAATTGCATTGGAGGCACTGCTCTGTCAACAGGTTGACTTGGACATAGTTATTTTGCATCTTTTCACCTTACAGTATCTTTATTCCACCTATGAGAATAGCCTCTCGTACAAGAAAGGATTAAAGGAGCTATACAGATGCTGTGTTGCCAAAGACATTAGAAGGGTTACATTTTAGAGAAGAATTTGTAAGAACTGAAACCTGAAGATATTGATACTTCCTTTGAAAGCGCCTCACTATTGAAAGATGTAAAGCATCACAACAAGGCCTTTAATAACAAGACCAAAGTGTTTTTATAATTACAACCCTGGTAGAAATGGAACTAAGAACAAACCTCATGCCCTGAGCATCTTCAAATTTGTGCTTTACAGCATCTCAATTTTCTGTGTGGACCTCCTGTGCAAAATGTACCAGAGTTTTACCACAGAAATATTTCAAACTACTGAAAAACTACAGGGTATGAAATTCAAGTAAAACTAAGATAATATACCATCCATATAATCAGTAGGCTATGCAAATCTTCATGTTTAGCTCAGTATGTTCATCAACCTTTTATGAATTCTACAAAGTCTCATACATGGGAACTCACAGTGAACTTGGATGTGTAGGAAAAATAGCTTTAGTGAGGAAAAACATAAAAGTTTAAAGCACTCAGATAAATCAGCTTTAAATGTCCATTTATCAATTCCATTTAAGTTTAATTAAAAATATGTAATTTTTTCTGTTGAGAGCAAAAGTCTTCAAGTGCATAACATTTCCTCGAACAAATACAATTGCCACCTTTCATTATATTCAGCAAGTCTGCAATGTATTTTAGCCCTATTGCTTGGCAATACTTTCTAGTATGTCAACTCAACAAACCTGATTTAAGCTGAGTAATCCTTGGTTTCATGTCATTCTCTGTCCACTTTAAGGCTTCAATGTAAGTATGTCTCTATCTGCTTGCAGTGGTAGAACTGGGTCTCACAATTTTATAGGCATATTTAGACACCAAAAAAAAAAAAAACCCAAANACAAAAAAAAAAAAAAACCCAAAAAAAAAAAAAAAAAAACCCAAAGAAAAAAAGAAAGGCACATTAATTTTAAAGCTCCTGGAAAATTAGTTCAGGACTCTGAATGCTTCCTTCCTAACTATGGATGTCAATCAATACTGATGACAATTGATGTGTTTATTTGTATTTCTGAAGGTGCACCTCTTTTTGTACTTGTTTGGTATGAGATTTTTCACAGAGATCAGAATCTCACCAGCTTAATATTTTACTCAACTTTTGTACACACATTCGAGTCTTTGGTTATATTCTTCTAACATAAAAAAAATAATTTGTTGCTAAATAAAACCGCATTTCACTCTCTAATCTTGCCGTGAAAGAAATGTCTAAGTTCATTCAACTCTGCTTGTCAGAAATATTGACGAGTAACAACATCTGGTCCTCAGTATTTTCATACAAAATGTATCATTGTATACAAAGCTTAGGACCTTATTTTGTTTAAAATTTAAACTAAATATTAAGAGGAAATTACTTATTACACAGGAGCTCTGGATCAATGAGTAGAATTTAAGATTACAAGCTCTGCTGTCAAGCTCCTCAGTGCAAATTTAGATGCCATCCCCAGTGAGAAATATTTATGCAAATATACATTTCATCAAGTAAAATGTCTCCAATTGAATTTGAAGATAGGGAGACATTTACTCTCTTCCCTTTTTTTGTGTGTAGAAGAGAAAATGCAATGGAAGGAATTAGAATGATTTATAAAGGACTGTTTTGCACAAGGGGCTGAGAATTCCCATTATCTGCAAGCAAGGCACATAAAAATATTTAAAGACTCAGCACAATTAAATTTTTTCTTCTCTTTTTTTCTTTTTCTTTTTTACTGTTTTGAATTAATTCAGTCAATACCTCACTGGCCAGGAAAGGGAAGATAATTTAAGTCATAGTCAAAGAAGAGTAAGACCACAGGTACAAAATTTGCTGTTGTCAATATTTTTTTTCTAAAAGAAGCTATTTATTTCTAAAGTATGTAAATCCAGGTATATGAAGTATATGAATGAATTTTCAATAAAACCACTTCCAACAGAAACAATTGACACAAATTGTAGCTTTATTGGGATAGCACCTTTGCAAATACCAACTGAAATGGAGTTGGATATTTTCTGAAAGAGCTGCTGCCCGCCGTTTGCAGCTTTTTGTCCACTAGGAGACACCAGTGCTCCATAGAGCTGAAAGATGAGGTTGTGGCAGTAAATTATCGGAGATAATACATGTTAACAGTCGCTCTTATCTCCCAGGTCATTCTCCACTGTTCATAAAATTTATATTGACCCAGCTGAAATTTGTTTTTCTTTTTCAGGCATGCAGAAAATGCATGAGCTAGAACTTTTCACAGCCCAAACTTGCAATAAAAAGAAAAACAAAAATAAAGGAGGAAAAATTGGAATGAGGAATACTTTGTGAAAGAGTAAAAAGGGAATTGTTTTGTTATACTTATGGAGAAACATTCAAAATTTTAGAAGAAAAATTTGAAATTTAAAATACATTAACATTTTCATGTCTTACCATATTTTAAGGCACAAACTTTCAGGATGAAATTGAAGAGAACATAACAAATTGAAGATGATAAGATTTTTCTACTTTGTGTAGTAATTTTCTCATTCAAGAATTTATCCCATATCAAGGAGTTGAGTTTAACATTTTCTTTTCCATTAGAAAGATTATGTATGCATGTACATGTGCATAAAACACATGCATGTCCGTTATGTATATGCATTCATGCGTTATATAAAAGGATAGGATCTTCTCACTTTGTCAGTTAACCAAAGACAATAATTGGTTCTTTGTAATTTTGGAAAAGAGCTGCATTTTGTAATTCAAAGTTTCATAATAATATGAGAATAACTACACAATTTTCTTTATTAAATAAATGCTACATACAAGCTTTCTCCTGATTTAATTTTTTAAGATTTTTCACAGTTACTTTTAGTTATATTTAATTTGTTTCCTTTTTAAGATGGATTCCATAGCTGTATTAGCAAACCTGATGCATTTAATTATCTGTGATCTAGACAGTGATTTTAATTTCAAAACTGCAAATAGAAAAAGTGTTTAATAGTTTTGAGACTGATAAAACAAATAAGCTCTTATTTCAATCTAAAATTCTAGTTAATATGTTAAAATTTTATTGTTCATTAAATGCAGGAGAATCCAATAACTATGAAAAAAGTGAGTCTGAACATATCTGCTTTGTCACTGAGACCAAAAGCTCTAGGTCATACCATGAACTGGTGTAAATCAGTGTAGTTTGACATAATTTCATAGAGTTTGGCTTCTTTGTAGTAGAGAAATATCTATATCTTTTGATGTTTCTAAGTAGACCTTATTTATTAAAAAGTTATTGTCTTTTATACTGCTTAAGGCAGTTTTAAAATAAAGAAACTATTAGTGGAATTTTCAGCATTACAAATGAAAAGTATGAGATCCTTCTTGACATTTGAAATATCTTGAAATATTAGTATGGCAGCTACCAAGAAAAAAAAGCTAGTGATATTTATTCTTTTTAGTTGAACTGAGTATATGGAAGTAAAATAAGTAATTCTTTGAGATAGTTATAATCAAATTTTGGAAAAATATCCAGCCATCTCTGGGGATTTATTTACAACAACTATAATGCTATTAAAAATAAGTCTGTTTTCTAGAATATTACAGCAAAAAGTCCCAAGAGGAATAAGTTGACTACCTAGAAAATTGACCTCACACAAAAACAATCAATTTTATCCAACAAGTGTTTAAGATTCGCTTTCTCATCACCTATGAGAACCCAGAAATTTAAGATAAAACATTTTAAACTTTAATGGGGAAAATCACAACAAAATACTGTAAATTACTCTAGACAGTTTCAAATGAGAATTACGTGTGATTACTAGCAGCTAGAGTAATTTACCATAACTATGAGTGATATTCCACCATTTGAAATGTTTGAACCAATGTTAAGGATCTGCTGGATGGCACCTAGTCTTGCTCAGGCAGGAATTACAGGTCTGATGCAGAAATTGCTTAAGGAAATTCCATGGCCTGCTGGATGAAACAGTCACAACAGTTCTCTTAGGTTTCAGAATTCTGTGAAAAAAATAACATTAACACAAGGGTAGAACAAAACAGAGAAAAAGCATTTATGATTTATCAACTTTTTCCTGTTTTATCATGCACTTGAGATTATTGTGTCCAGAATGGAACAATTTCCTAACAATCTACAGTTGCCATTTCTAATTATATTTCATCTAAGTCATGTAGTGAAGCAAGGCATAATCTTTGTGATTCAGTTCACCTAACCTTTTTTAGAAGTGTGTTTTCTGAGAAAAGGCCATTCTGGAGAGATAGTGTCTCATTCAGAGTCTTGGTCTTAAATAAAATTGATCAGATAATAAATAAGATAAATAGTGGTAATAAAGGTGCATGACATTTTAAGGTTTGGAAGCTGAAGTGTTGATCCCTATTTATCTTTGCTAGTGACTGCAGACTATTCTTTTAGGTAGGCTATTCTTTGTGATAGGCAAATTAAGCAATTTTAGAGGACAGGGTAACCTTCTGCAGTCTTTGGCTAGGACACAGATATTGAACAAACAATTACCATCAGGGCTGGAGCACATCCTTCAAATATTGTACCGAGTTTCATGGTACCTGAATACGGTCTTTGTTCTAAAGCCAGGAAAGTAAGTTAGGCGCTATAGTAATTTCTCAGAATGCTGTTAAAACAATTAAAGACCATCCCTTTTCTGCTTTGCTGGCTTGTTTTTCTGGTAGCTGCCTTGACTGTGCTTGGATATGCAGAATGACTTGTCTGACTCTTCTCCATTTGTAAATGTTTGGACCCAAAAGGTCCGAGCTCCTGACTGAAGAGAGTCCCTGCACTTTTTTGCATTTGAACCAGCTCCTTTCTGGCTTATCTTCTATGTTCCTTAGTTCCCACAACTAGATGATCAAAACAGTGTATAATGTCATTAACTGTCTTGCCTTTTGACAAAATAAAATACTTTAAGTACATGAATTTTCTTTACGTGCTATATCTCATTTTATCTCCATTGTTTTGGAGTGATGCATGATAGATTTTATCATCTATTAGACACAATTTTTTGTCATGATCAAACTTACCTACTCTTATCAGTAAGTTTTAGGAAGCTGTCATTTTGTTAAAAGTTATTCATCATTCCACAAAACTCAAATTATTTCCACTGTAAATGCAGTTAATATCCAAGAGGTTTATCCACCCCTACCTCCCCTTTCCCGGCTTGGCTACAGGACAGTATGCCTCACACACAAAAAAGTGGTCCCAAAAACCTTAGTTTTCTAAATAATCTAATACCACATCTATATCTTTGTGTGCAAGCCTTTTGCAATAAGGACAGGCCTTCAGTATACACTAGGTAGGTTTAATTACTAAACAGGTGACGGCAGAAGTAGTAGGTCGTGTAATTCTGAACAGAATACATCAACAAACTCCTGCATATTAATTCCATCTTTGCCTTTGTTTGAGTTTCTCAATACAGTTGGAAGCCATTGTCTGAGACTGTGTGCACTTTTCCCTGCTTCCCTAATATCTGCAGCAAAAGCAGATCACAATGCTTGGTTAAATTTGCCATCTGTAATTCCAGAACCTCAGGTATATCTGAGCCAGCTAACTGCAATTCACAATAATGATTTAATATGTCATAATTTTCAGCATTCACACATTCATTTTTACATGGAAATGCAGATTCATAATGGCACTGAGATTTCCTGCTAAATTTTCCATCTGGCGATCCTCTCTCACTACCACTACAAAATTCTGTATTTCTATCCATTTGCAGCTGTGGCTCCTTCCCCTGTGGGATCAAAGTTGCACCTGGCTAAGCAGCCTTTTAGAAAATGCTACAAATAGTAAAATATGTCATTTTAAATGGTGACGACTCCTTTTGGATTTGGAGTTAACAGCGGGCAGCCGATAACTTGCTGGCATACCCTACACAAGACACCAAATCAGAGTATTTCCATTCAATTTAAGTAGATTTATTGATTTGCTAAAGGCTGCAGAACAGATCCATTTTGAAGGGGAGAAATCATCTTTAGTGGTATCCATAGGCCAATAATGCAACTTAGAGCAGCTGTTCTTAAGCTGCATTAAAGCCAGGACAAGCCCTCCTAATTAGGCAGCTCCTTCTCTGCCTAAAGCCTGTGCATTGCAGATATGCACTTCAGGAATGAAAAGAGCTGCTGTTCCTCATGTTTCATGTTTTGAGGGATGACTGTGAATCAACAGCTTGACAATTGCTGGAAGCATTTGAATACATCTTGCTTCTTGGTTTATGATGAAGGCATTTTTGTGACTGCTTTTTGTGACTGTTACTTATAAAAATCAGCTGTGGAGGCTGCTGGACAGAGCAGCAGGCACAGCCCCAGGAGACCAAGATTCTATTTCTTGTCCTTGCCAGGGGCTTGCTGGGAAACCCTGGAGAAGTCATTCCCCTATCAGAATTCTCCCTTCTCTGCAGCTTAGGTCTTCTAAAAATACACCATTAAAAATCTTTCGTTCATCCAGCCCACATTTTATCTAAATCCTTTAGCCTCAGAATCCCAACACTGAAGAGTGCTGAAAATGGCAAAACAGAATTAAATCACAGTTGAAGATAAAACTGGAAAAAGGAAGCTGTAACTCTCTTTACTGTGACTGAGGGTTGTTGCATTTCACCTTGGGACTATTCCCACTATTCGTGCCAGACACAGAGATATTTATTTTGTTGTGAATATTTGGTTTAACATTTTATGTCTGAAGTCTCAGAAGAAAAAATTGCTGGAGACAATTTAATCTCTGGAAAAGGCTCACGAGGACTCTTTAGCTGCTTCCAGGCAATATGCCTGGCAATTAATTACTGATTGCAATATGTCCAGACTTTCCAGGTCACAGTTACAGGCAAAAGCTGCTGAGACCTGCTGTCATACTGCAACACCAATGATTAAACCAGGAAGAGACTGGGACTGCTAAAGAGTCCATACTATTTGAAGTGGTAGCACTTGAATGCAACTTAGATAATAATGGGTCTGATTGGTTTGGGTTTTTTTTGCAGTTTTAGTTCTCTTATCTCTTTTTTTTTTTTCCTTGAAGGCCTGCTACGAGTGGAAGAAGCTGTCATGCTGTTTGATTTTCATCTTCCCTGAAAATGTTTTAGTGCTCCCACAAAGTAAAATGGACCCAACACATGAGACTTTATCTCCTTACAAGACAGAGAAGACTTATTAAAATTTGGCTCACTTTGATCTACACTGAAATCATCCCAGTTCTAAGACAATTAATTTCTTTAGTTTTACAAATCCTTCACCTATACTGTTTATACATAAAACTGCATGGGAGTGTTCACACTTCACGTACATGTGTCACCCTGATTTTTGCAGTGTTCTATGTTTTTATTTCTGCAGTAGAAGTTCTCATGCATTTTCTCTAAACATAGTCCTTGTTTTTGTAACTAGCCAAGATTGTTTTGAACTTCTAAATTGTTTTTCATTCCTTTCCCCTAAGGCAGAGAAAAATGATAGACTATGTCTTTATCCTGTGAAATTGTAGAAGTGGTAACCTCATTGACCAATCCATGATTATCTTAAGAAAGATATAAATATGAGAGAATAAAGAAAGGCAGGCCCTTTTTTCTGGTCCTGCCTAGTAGTCCCTAACCTGCTGCTGAGAAATCTGCATGTTTCTTTCGTATCCAACAGTACAACATACATGCATTCAGAAGCTGTTAAAATTCCATAGCCAACTCTGAAAACAAATAGATTATCAACTCTGGCCTTTAACTGAACCAATTTTATCAAAAGAAAAAGGGATCTCAACTGGCAGGGTCCCAGCACCCCTCACTGCCTGGGTCTCTGAGCCATGATCCCCCTAACACAGCCCAGCCTGGCCACACTCTGTGGTGAGACCCAGGCTGTGGCTGTCCGGCAGGAGCACTCAACACTTCCCATAACCCTGTGGCTGATGCCTTTCTTACAGTGAAGGCAAAACAAATCTCACAAGGTTAAAATCTGGCTTAGGGGCCAGGACATGTGGGGTGTGTGCATTTCCTGTGTCTGCTGGCTGGCTGGCCCTGTGCAGGATCCTTCAGAAAGGTGTCCTAGGAACCCCTCATACCCTTGGCTTTGATCAGGCAGCAAATATGCTCTGTGTGCATGAGATAACAAAGAAAGCAAGAGGATTAGAAAATCACTATGACAATTTTGAGTTTGTGTTAAGAGAAATATTTACTAAGCGTATCTATACTTGAGACAATGGGAAAAAACCCAACAATTCCCTTTTGAGTTCAGAACATCCATTGGAAACAACCGTGCAGAACAAAAGCTGCTTATAGATTACTATTTTGCCATGTGCTGGTATTATTTTATATAGAATGAAGAAAGAACAGACACTATGTTACCCTGTGTTTTACAGCCAGATCAGAATTACTTAAGCAATTACAGAACACATAGAAGCTCTGTAAGAGTCTGTAAGGCCCCCAGAAATGTGCTCAACAAGACTTAAAAGCTGTTAGTGTACTCTGAGTTAGATGCACAGGACAAATTGTGACAAGATATTTTCAAGAGGTCAAAACAACAAAAAGAACTTTCTTGGCAACTTAGAAAATCAAAGAATTTTGGCAAAAGGTATTAAGCAATATTCAGTCAATATAAAACACTTCCCAAAGCTTTAACTTGGCCCATTCAACTTCACAAAATCTGAGCCCATCTAATTTTAATTTACACAAAAATTCTGAGAAGAGGGAATAAAATAAAGAGAGGCAGGCTGAAAAGAGCAAATATAGCTACCACTCCTGCTATAGAAGTGTTCAGCTGATAGAAATTCCAAGAGGAGGCAGGGTCAAAACATGTACTCACAGCGTGTTTGGCCTTAAATACCCCTTGGCCTTCCTAGGCACTTCCCCCAGGTGGGAATTCCAGTCATTTAGCTACTCAGGAGTTGGGTTAGGGGCTCCAGAGGCCTCTGTAGAGCATTGCCTCCTATGTGGCAGGGATTGGCAGCTACTGCATGGTTGAAAAACAGGCTTCAGCAGTGGGAGCTGAGGAGTAGGGTCCTGCCTCACCAGGGCATCCCTTCCCCTCAAACTCTCACTCCAAAATGCCTCATGACATCAGTCTTCCCAGTCTCTCACACAGGCACAGCCTGAATTTTTCCATAGCTTATATGCCACATTTAAATTAATAATTTCTGTTTCTGATGCATTAATATTTTTGTAATAATATATTTGCATTCCTGAGATCTAAATATAAAGTTGTGTGATAAAGATTCAAATCCTATAAAATTGGGGGATGTATCTAGTAAATCTGAGCCATCCCACAGACAGTTGTAATTTCAGAGGGCTAGAGATCCTTGCTTTTTTAAAAACAGAATTTACCACAGCATGTGAAGTCATGATCGGTGTTAACTTGTGACAACAGTGTTTAATGAGACTGATTTATGTGGTAATAATACACACATTCATAGAGCAGGTATCACATGTGCTTTCTTTACTCTTTCTTGGATGTTCAGTAAATCCAATGACAGAAGAAATTTCTAGGCTAGGCTGACCCTTTGGCAGAACAGGTAGGACTAGCTATGATTTATTACAATTTTAACACATTCATGGGTTTTATTAGGGTACTTAATGCAGTCTTTAGAGCAGTTTTTCTTAGAAGAGTTTGTTCATTGCTGGAAACATTTGAACAGCTGAAAAAAAACGAATGTACATGAAATAGACAAAGGTTACATATTTTTTCATATCACTTTATAATCAGGCAAGAACTGAAAACTTAATTTCAGGTATGATTATTTTTCACAGATTTTTAACAAACTGCTAGTACTACGAATGACCCAAAAACCTCTTAATACTTTTTTTCTTTTCCACCCCTGGAGAAGGAAAAAAACCCACTCTTTTCACTCAGACTACTTGGAAAGACTGTGAGAGACTTGTTAGCACATGCTGGGATTTGTGCACTTAAGCTCTGAAAGGAGAGAAAAATCAATTAGCAGGAGAATGTGTAACTTTTTTGTCACTTTCACATAGAAAAGTTTAAAAAGAATATAACCTCTGACATTGAAGGATACTGTGAAGGCTGAAATTGTGGATTCTGTAAGATATGGCTGGAAGGACAGAAAGCTCTGCTGAATGATTTACTGGCTACCTGCCATACTCTGAATTGTTGCCTGTCAGTGCCACATGTGGCACCTTGCAGATAGTATATTCTTTCAAGCAAGTCTATAGAGGTGGCAGATATCAACAGTGTAAAAGCGTGCTTTTGTTAATGCTTGAGAGTATTTACACTGACAGCTAGAAAAAGAGAATACTCTTAGTCATTGCTTCTGTAGGTAGCAACACAAAATGATCACGTTCACTCCATTCTTTCATAACCAGCTGTGATTTGTATTTTGAATCTAGGAAATCCATATAATTATGTCCCTCAGTGCTTGAAATCATTTCAGTTTCCTACCATGCAAACTGAATTATGGAGTTGCAAGAGTCTTTTCTCATGAACAGGGCTTTAGTTCTAATTCCTGATTTCTATCTGTGGTAATGGTGGTGTTTTCTATCCTTTTCACCATAGACCTACAAGTTATAAAATTAATTTATGGTCTTGGAAAGAAGTGAAACAGCACTAGTTCAAAAGAATTAGATGCTGTCTGAAATACAATAATGTACCTACAACTTCTCTCTTCATGTTATTCCCTACTCAAAGATCATCACCATTACACTATTTTTAAATAGTATTTTATGACACATATGATCAACCTAAAAGATTAATTAGAATTTAAATGTTCACTTTATTCTAAAGAGAAATGTCTTCTTTCTAAACATAATGGAAGCCTGTATCTCCATTACAGGCCCTTTACATTACCAAATTTTAAATGAGAAACTTGACTCATGCAGGAAAAATCATTGTACTGTAGGCCATTATTATATTTTACTGTGTCCATCACCTTAGACAATAGTTGAAATTTATGTAAATTTATGTAAATGAGGTGGTGGGAAGCAGAAGCAAGGATTTGGAAAAAGAAGCTAAGTAAATATAATAAAACCATTTATAGAAGTAAAGTCAGAGCCACTGCTAAAAAAAAGTAAAAAGAGGAAGACAAAACTCTCTTCTTAAATCTTTTAAATGAACCTGAAACCAGTAATGTACACTTCATTTAGCCAGTGTAACTAACCAGGGTTACCATGCTTCAGTCATCCTTTGCTGTCTTTTCCATATTCATACTAATGCTATGCATCACTCCTTCACCCAGGTATCTGCAGAGGCCTCTGCAAGAGTGAGTAGTTAGATTCCTGAATCTCCCAGGGCTGAAACTCTCCTGTGCATGGTGTGCAATGCAGCTCACTTCTGACTGAAGCCACTGGATCCACCATCACATATGTATCTAGCTTGAAAGGAAATGCTTAGTACATCAAAGCAGGTGAGAATCCACGCTGTTGTTAAAGGGCAGACATAAACCTTTTTTCAGCTAATCCTGTTAAAGCGGCTAGCAGCTATATATGTAACGTGGCAATAGTTTCTGAATTGTTTTCTGTGAGCAGCAATACCAGGAGTGTATGTATTCACAGAATAAGTTCAGACTGCTTTCCTTGTCGTCTGTTGCTGACTAGGTAGTTTGGGTATTGTTTTGGTTGTTCAATATTTAAATATTCATTTTTATTTCTGATTTCTTTTCATAGTACTGACACACCTGTAATTCCCCAAGAACCAAGAGGATTGGATAAACAATGTTGGCTGCCTGCAGGCTTGTTGGTTATTTTGTTGGAGAGTACAGTATCGTCTTCTTGGCTGCACGTGTTCCATTAATTCACTTCCACTACTAGTGCTTGAACTTTGTCTGAAGGATGGTTCAGGGGATATAAGTGAGAACAATCACTAATATTGTAAAAGAAGAATAACAAAAAGATGTTGATGGATTAAGAAAGACAAAAATCAGACCCTCATAGCACAGAAATACATGCTAATTTAGGCCATCATTAGAATGGACTTGTGTAGCCATCCATATCTGATGTAATGTTAAAGAATAGATAATATGTTAGTGTCTGCAAAGAGAGAAGGAAGACATAAGCTTAGACTTCCTAATTTTCTGGGCTGGCCCGGACTAGCCCCTACACCTATGGCACTGCTATTAACATAGGGACAAGTTAAAGAGTGTCATAAAGGTGAATTTCAGTCCTGAGAGAATATATACACTGTGCTGGGATGAGAATATGTGGCATTGAGCCAGGAACTGGCTGTGGAAGTCCCTTGCCACCAGCACAACTACCCAGATTTCTTTAGTAGCTCAAGTCTAACTCTTTGATTCTACTCTGTCCCTTAAGATGATTTTGTCTTAGCTACAGAATCATCTTTTCATCTATTCTCTAGAAATTTCTGTTACAGCTAAAGGTCTCTGGTGTTTTGGCTACACAGTTTGTCATAAAGATGTTTGATATTAAACCATTAGAAGACAGCCCTGGGAACTGCAGAGATGGGAACAGCAAAAATGTAATTGGTACATATGGAATGTGTGCAACAGTCTGCACATATTAAAGCTAACTCTGTTATTTGCTTTGCTTCAATATTAGATTTGTGAGTATTTCCTTAGCTCTTGAGATGGACAAAACTGATCAGGTAATTTCATTTAATAACAAATTGTTATTGCTACTCATATAAAAAAATCTGGTAGATAAAACCCTGAGGCAACATTCGTTTATTCCGTTCTTGGTAAAAGTCAAATGTATAGATATATATTGGGAGTTAGCTGAAATAAAAATGAAATAAATAATGGTCTGGGAAATTAGTAAAGGTCATTGAGTGTATGAAATACATTACTGAAAATAAGCAGATTATTACTGTTGTTTATTGAGGCTGTACATTAATTATAAGTAATTAATTTGAATTATTTTTCCATATTATTTTTATGGGTAACCACATTCAGGAAAAGCATTGTTTAACCATATTCTGTTTGAATACCTTGTTAATTTACCACTAGGCTAAATTGTATTCTTTGGATGAGACACCACAAGGTGTATCAAGAGGTAGACCACGCTACATAGTCTTATTCTGTCCAGTTTTTAGAGTCTGACTGTATTTAAACATGACGTATTTTTGAAACTTTCTGTAATAAGAGTGAAATATCTTTCCTGAATCTGTTTTTTTTCTGGGTTTTTGACATGCTGCACTGAAAATCTATGCAAAAAAAAAAGAAACAAAAAATACTGCCAGAGGGCCATTATGCATACAGTTATTGTAAATAGATTGGGAAAATAATTTCAGTATCAGCTTTTGAAAAAAAAATATTTTAGAAGTAACTAGAAAATGCAATAATGAAAATGAAAATAGATTAAGTAATAACCATAATCCAATTTCTTCTTTTTATTTATTTTAGATATTTTGTTGTATTCCGAATTTGAAATATCTGGTTGTATATATAATGAGTTCTATTTTTCTATGAAGTTCTTCCAAACACCAGTTAACTTCATGTTTTTATGCATTGCCAAACAGAGCAACTGTATTTGGCTCTTAATATAATTTTCTTGGGAAGTAATGTGTCTTGAGTGTTCCTCATTTAAGAAGCTGTCCACATAACTCACAGCTGTGGCTTCACAGATTAGATTCAGTGATTGCTCTTTAAAAAGCAGTCTTATCCTATGAAGCTCTCCTAAAGTTAGCTACAACAGCCTATTTCAATGCATAAAAACTAACAAGGTTTTCAGAACTGTTGCATACTTGTAGATTTCATTTACTTCTAAAGAGGCTGCAGGTGCCCTGAATTGAAAGTAATCATACATATGGTTAAAAATGATTAGAAATAGAAACAGAAAAATAAAAAATGTCTGAAAACTATTTGTAGCGGATTTATCCTGGATGGGTTTCAGGTGCCCACCAAGCTGCTCTATCACTCCCCCTCCTCAGCTGGCCAGGGGAGACAAAATACAGTCAAAGGCTCTTGGGTTGAGATAAGAGCCAGGAGAGATCATTCAGAAAATGTTGTGGTCAAAAGAGACTTGATCTAGGAAAATTATCTGAATTTATTGCCAATCATATCAGAGTAAGGTAATGAGAAATAAAAGAAATCTTAAAGCAAGTTCCTCCATCCCTCCCTTCTTCCTGGGCTCAATTTTACCCCCAATGTTTCTGCCTCCTCTCTCTGACTGCCCTGGGGCACAGGAAATGGGGGTTGCAGTGGGGTATGACTATTGGGGATGGGGTTGTGCAGGGCTGGGAGTTGGACTTAATGAACCTTGTGGGTTCCTTCCAACCCAGCATATTCTGTGATTCTGTGATTCCTCACACATTGTCTCTGCTGCCCCATCCTCCTCACACCCTTTCTCTGCTCCAGCTTGGGATCCATCCACATGAGGCAGTCTTCCAGGATCTTCAGCATGGGTCCTTCCCACAGGTTACATTTCTTCACAAACTTTGCCAGAGTGGGACCCTTCCATAGGGAGCAGCACTTCAGGAGCAGGCTGCTCCAGTGTGGGTCCCACACAGGGTCACAAGTCCTCCCAGGAAACCTGCTCCAGCGTGGGCTCCCCTCTCCACAGGGCTGCAACCTCTTCAAGAGACAGTTGACCCTTTTGTCTGCCAGGGAACGCTGTTGACTCATGTTTAACTTGCCTGAAGAATAACAAGTTATACACAGAATTTAAAAATAGAGACTTGTGCTGAAGAACTGCAAAGCTGAAATGAATTTTGATTTATACTTCGATCTTTCCTTTACTGATTAACAATATATTAATTTTTTCTATACAGAAATATTGTAATATACAATTGTGATTTTAAATTACTACCTTAGTTTGCAATTTGAAGCAATTATCTTTAAGAACAAATCTCAAAGAGCTTTCATTTTCATACAATCTGCAGAGTATATCAGAACAAAAAAAATATATTATTTTAGATTTAGCAAAGCACCATATGTGTTAAAGTAAATATTACAAAACCTGGAGTTGTCAGCTAAACTGATGTAAAACATACGAACACTTATACACATATATTAGGTAAATAACAAAAGACTGATTAAACTTTGTAAGTGGCCATCTGTATCTTTGCTGTGGTTTTCACTAAAGGAAATGGAACAAATTTAAAACTTACTTTTTTTTTTTCCACTGTGAGATCTCTAGTTTTCTTCTCAGCTATGAATTAATTCAGGCTTTAACTTACAAGTTTCTCTTGGATCTTACAAGAAAACCTCTCAAGAAACTACAACTCAATTTCAAAGCTGCCATTTTAAAGAAAATCCAATAGAAAATTGATGCAGGGATATAACACAAATGTAACTAATCTCATTCAGAGCTCTTAAGTTTCCATTGGGCTAAACACTTGAAATTTGTTTTGCTATCCCTTTTTTTTTCCCAAGTTGGTATATAAAGGATAGATGAAAATTTTTGTTGCTTATATAGCAAAGATTAACATCCAACAAAATAACTTCAACAGTTCCTGCAGTATGACAAGAGCATCTCAAAAAATGTCACATCCAATGTGGGCAATTCAATGGGATTTATTCTGTCATCATGTGTATTTTAAGGGCACTGATACTCTGAAAATGGATAGAAACAGAAGATTTTCACAAGTTCTTGCTATATGTCTCAAAAAAGTCTTGTAGTGAGATATAGTAAAATGAATGGGAGAGGAAAAGAAAATTCTTTGATTTTGAGGTGGGAAAAGTTGTTATATTTCCATGAAATATGAAACAATATATGTAAAGTAAAATATCTGATGTCCCTAGCTTTGAAAACATCAAGATAGAATTAGAATTATAAATCCCGCCCTCCTTACAAGAAGTTGCACTCTGTTAGATGCCAGCTAAGCAAAGAACTTGGACTTACCCCATAAAATGTGTGTACCTACACTGACACTCAGTTCATGTCTTTGTCTTGAGACACTTCAGTTCTTACATAAGTACAAAATTTCCACTCATTTCAGTTGAGTCAACTGTATACCTCAGTGCTTTGAGGAATCAAAAGCTCATAAGAAGTTATCTTTTTCCTTTGTATGATTTTATAAAATCATACTGAATAACTTCAGTAATTTTATGTCCATAAACTTGGAGTTATGCAAAAACAGTGATTTTTTTAAAAAGCTTTCTAAAAATATTTTGAAGTACCATTCATAATTGGAATTCAATGTTAGAAGAAATTAATCTAAATGCTTTGAACTCTTAGCATAATGTTCATTATATAGAAGTTTTAGCTGCTCATCTACTGTATGATGTAATTCCCTGCATGAAATTTTGCTTCTTGATCTCCACAACTTAAGCTCATTGGTTTGTTTCAAATACAGAGATCCTAAGGACTACAGCTGTCTGAAATATTAAATCCCTTATTTATAAATGCAAGCATTTATATTATAAATGCTTTATATTTTGTATATATATTTTATATATAATATATTTATATTTATTATTATTATTTTTATTATTATTATTATTAAAGCAACATAATAATTGTATCACACTCCAAGGCATTCATTTTTTATCTTTATCATGGTGAATAAACTAAGTAGCAAATGCCCACAGTCCCAAATCCACAAAAACAGTGAATCCGCATTGTGAGGTGACCATCAAATACACTGTCAGCTGTAGACACAAAAATCTGAGAGAGTGCAGGTGCATGTAACCACAGTAATACAACTGAGTAACACACAACTACCAACAATTATACTCTTAAACTGAACTGGTATTTGTTGGGTCCTTGATGCATCTTTTCTGAATTGCTTTGAGCAACTCATGAAAAAACTTGATAAGAATAGATTGAAAAAGATGGAGGTAAGTGTATTGGTATACGATAGCGTTTTGTTTTCCAACTGCATTTTTTAAATGGTAGGGAACTTAAGGAAAGGTTAGGTGATATTATGTCACAGTAATTAGGCAGACTTTCGGACTTCACCCAAGAGGACAGCAGGCAAAGACTTCATGCAGAGTTTTTACTATGACCTTCACCTTGCAGTATTCTTGTGCAAAGACAAAGACTAAAGACCCTACTATCACGCAGTAAAAATTCCTTAAATACCATTACACAGACAGGATATGTCATCATATAAACAGGAAAGATGTTCACTACAGTGTTCCCCAATCTCCTGGGTTATTGAACAGTTTTTACCTTTTATGGTAACAGGTAAACAATACTCTATGAGGTCAAAAACTATAATCTTTACTCTCAATAGGTCCAGAAGGCCACAAACCCATAACTCGCTCTCTCTCAGCCCATCCTTGGTGACCTGGCTATGTTTCCATGTTCACCTCTGGGCCTAGGACAGAGGCTTTTTGTAGCATTCAAGGCCTACTGTTCTATAACACACATAGTGCACTGCCACAACATTAAAAAGCATGTATTGGAATAACTTGTGAGGTTTGTGTAGCGTTCTTTTAAATTCAGACATTTCACAGATCATGCAAAAGAATAATTCATGTCGGTGTCTGAAGGACTCGTGTAATTGTGGATGTGAGAACAAGTAGAATTAGTGGTTGCTACGCAAAACTGCTTGCTGCTAAAAATCCCAAATGTGTGGACTCATGCTCTAAAAAATGCCATAGGTAGCTGAGCTCCCTGTTTACATATGCACTAGTATGTGAAACAGGGAGCACACTTCATTATCCACCTCACAGATATCCATTGTTTAAAATATACAGTGCAGAACATTATTGTGCTATTTTCTATGGAGGCAATAAAAGTCAAATACTCTGCTTCAAATTACCTCTAGAAGACACAATATCTCAATATTTTATCTGTGTCTGATAAATTTTTCCAGCAATATTCACAAACATGCAAAGAAATTCCCATATTATGAGAGTGTGAATTATTCAAGAACATTCTTATTCCATTTGATAACAAAAAATAATGTCTTGAAAATATCCAAAATTAAGAAGCTTATTTAAACAGGAAAAAGATACTTTGTCAATTTTGTAATGTCTAAAAACAATAGGAGGTGAATTACTTTTTCTTTTTACAAAACTATAGCTAGAAAATTCCAGGTCAGCTTTCTACACCCTCAGGAATAAAGAGAATAAAACCAGATAGTTCTACTTTACGTAAAATCAGCTGAATTATCTCATTAAAATTAATCAATTATTGAGTGCACATTCTTCTAAGTAAGCATTTTAGTGGAAATGAATCACTAGCTTCTGCTTATATTAGCAACTCTAGGTAAGCTCCAAGTCAGAATGCATCTTATTGGCATTTACTAGTTACACAAAGGCAAAAACCATATCCCACTTTTATATACAGCAGATTTGTGTTATTTTTTTTCCTGGGAAAACAGCATACATGTTTACAATGGAGAGAAAATTTCAGGTTACAATTTAACATATTTTTTATGTCAAGAAAACTGCTATCACCACAAAAAGAAACAATCCATGTCTTCACATAGCTGCAGCCCTTTATCTGGAGTCTGTAACTATAGTTCTATGGTCAAACACCGAATTTATGCTGATCTAGATAAATCCAAAAATATTTATGTATAATCCTTCTCTGTGTATATAGATTTACAAATGTACATATATATTTAAAAGTCAATTTTAGAACTAATTATCCCACAGCTTTGTTTACTGCCAAGGCAGCACAAAGTCTTAAATAGTGCAGAAGCCGAAATAAGCATCAAGAAGCTCAGAGGAGGGCAGTGTCAGTGTTGACTTAGTTTCAGTTTGTAGATCAAACTGTGGGAAGCATAGTCAGAAAAGACTATTAAAAAATTTATCAGATGGCAATTTCTACTCTGACAGTCTAATGTCTAACTGATGACATTAACATATACAAATGAAAAACAATTACCTCCAGTGTTCCAAATAAATAATAATCTTACATTTATCATAAAATATTTTGAATTTAATTCAAATTGATATTAAACAAAGTAGTCCTTTTATTGAGTGGATTAAATTGATTGTTCCTAGTTAGAAGTATCTACAAGATTTTCCGACTGGTAGATTTTATCTCACTTATATATTTCTCATGGAAGCAAAAAAAGAAATGTTTTCTTACTTTTTTCAGCTGAGAATGACTTGGCAATTTATTGTAATTAATTGAATAAATTGAAATCAGGAAAATATTTTCTGCATATACAGCAGAGGCTGCAGTTTCTCAACGTTACCTTGACACAGTGAATGTGCTTAGGTAATGACATTCAGTGAGGAGTTTACATTCAAAATTTCAAAATGGTATACTGAAAAATAAAAGACAATTGATTTTGATCCATTTCCATTAAAAATTCAGTTGGTAATGACTTTTTTCTTGCTTCTTACAATATCATTTATCACAGCAATATGAGCAAAAATGCATTTATTTTGTGGTCTGAGTGTGAATATCAAGTCAAAGCAATGCAGTTGTTTACATACCTTATGGGTAATTAAAATTAATCTGGTTTGCATTTTAGACAATTTTAGACTGCACATGTCATTTTTAGCTCAGTTTAAGTCAGGTTTTTTCCTGATAAATTTAATATGATCTGTGTTTGTGTTCATCAGTTTTGCATTCAGTCCACAGTGCCCAGACTTGATTTCAGAATTGAAGAATTAAGGTATGCGCTTAAGTGTTAAACAGACAGACCTAGAGTTTTGTAAAGGTGGATGGACATACTCTTCAAAAATAGGTCAAAAAATAAAAACACCAGGATAATCACTATTTCCAATTGTTTGAATTCTGACTTCTGCAGGGCTGAAGTTCCTGCAGATTTTTGGGGATTTTGAAGATTTGAGAATATGGTTGAGAGCAGGGAACTTTGCATCCTACAAGTGTACTGATACTCTGGTTTGTAACATCGCAATAGGAATCAAAAAGGAAGGTGACAAGGGGAACAATGTTTGAGAGAGAGAGAGAGACAATGACTATGTAATTCAAGTGTTTTTTTTATTTTTTATTATGTTTATTTATTTGATAATCTTGTTTTTCCTTGATATGTTACAGAAAATTAATGACAATGTCAGCTTTTCCCTGTGCTGCACCATTACGGAGCACTTCCACAAGAAGAAACTCCAGGGATGTGACAGCTTTGCCTGATGTGTTTTCCAGCAGGTCCATGGAGAGAGCTGGCTTTTGAAACCATTTCAGAGGTTATTAAAAGCCATTTTGACTCTCTCCAGGAAGTAAATGAGTAAAAGCTTGTGACTCCTGGGAAGAAAGCTGCAAGTACTAATGGGAATGTCTTGGTAAAGAAGGTCAGTCCTGACAGGCAAAGCATATTCATTAGCAGGCATTTTCAAAGAGAAGTTATAAAAAAAATTCCAAGTGAATCAATGAGGCAAAATCCCTGTATTTCAGTCACATCACCGTCAGCTTCAAAGATGGAGACTCACATGATGTTCTAGTGAAGCAGCTGTGAAAAGTGGTGTGTGTAAAAAATTAGCACTAAACACTCAACAGCAAGACCTGGTACTGTGCAGAACTTGTAGGAAACGCATAAAAACGTACAGATGCCATTCACTGAGCAGAGGGTGCAGAGGATTGCACCAGATGTTTCATCATTTACTGACACCCTCTGCAACAGGGCAAAAGATTTCAACCCATTTCCTATCATCTTTTGCACCCTGAGCTTGCTTCATAAAACATTTGAGATTTTCCCTCATGAAGGTGGTTGGACTGGGAGGACCTGGGAGAACTTTGCCAGTGTTGGAATCAGAAGCCATGCTGAAGGACTCATCCCATGCCTTCTTTTCAGATCCAGGTTCCCCAATGCTGGTGGCAACAGCAGCAGCAACAGCACAGAATGTCCTGCCAGGGTGGACCATGTGTGGATCAACTGGGGCTGTCCTTCACCGGACACAGACGGTTCTAGCGGCTCCAGCTCCACCTGGTGACACCTGAGGGAGTAGAAACCCCCCTTGCGCAGGACCCAGGGTTAGCACAGCAAACCTGAAGTAAAGAGAAAGCCTTTCATACTGAAGCAAATGGTTTTTTAATCTCAGGGACAGTTCACACTGAACTGGAAAAAATAGATTTTCCTTATCAGGAATAGTACTTCTGAACTAGATTTTAGAGTGTTTCTTGACTTTCTCTCTTGTTGAAATAAAGGCTCATATTTTAAGAAAGAGATGTTGAATCATATTGTTGCCTTTGCCCCAGCCTGGAAAAGAGACTCGAGATATTTCAGCAAGGAGTTAATATAAAAGGGGATCTTTATTTTGAAGACCTTTAGGAGCAGTTATGGAAAGGTGTCCACAAAAGCCCAGCCCTTCCTAGGGTGAGTACATATTTATAGATTTTAGGAAATTAGCATGATTAAAAGCACCAATTAGGAGGGCATGTGGTGGATGCAATTCCCCCCCAAGGTCAAGCCCCTTCTCTGGAGCCCTCCTCTCAGCACTGGCTGTACTTTGTTCATGAAAATGTATCTCAAGGAGTTTTCAAGAGTTGTCCTTGGCCTTGGCTCCCAGGAACAACCAAGATACAACAGGGGCTTGGAGTTCTGGAATTTGTTTTGTCTTTCTGCCTTGGGAAAGGCTGTGGAAAAGTACTGGAAAAACTAGCTACTAACACAATAGGCTACAGAGTTACAAATATATGTGCAAAAAGTACATAAAAGAAAAAAGGCAAAAAACCAAATGGCATCATTATGAGCGCCCTGATTCAAATACACTCCTTGCATGGTGCAGGTTGATGCACCTGTTGGTACCTGGGAGGCTCTGAGCTCTAAGCAGCCCTGCAATGTTGAGGGCTGGGAAGACACCAGCCTTACTCTCAGCTGTGCAACCACTGAATGGCTCAGACAAAAAGAAGAGAATAAAAGAAATAAAATAAACTTTCAATATTAGCATGAATACTTTTAAAAGTTTTCAAAAAGAGAAAAGAGCAACTTTATGATTTTACAGATTGTCTTTCCTTTGTTTTCCAAAAACTTTGACTTCAGAATGTAATATAAAAGAGATTATAAAAATTAAAACATATTCAAGTAATTGTTTTTCTGCTCTAGAAATTACATGCACTAGTCCAAAAAACTGGGTCTATTTAAAATTAGAATTTAATTTCTATTGTTAAAAAGAAAAACTTATAGTAGAAAATCAGGAAAATACTGAAGAGACACAGTCACCTGGTATCTTAAAAATAATAGAACAACAAAAACCGAGAACAGTTTAATCAAAGAGAACAGCAAAACAAATATTAAAATAAGTTAGAAACTGTAATACAACTACAATACAACCAGTTCTTATGTGAAATAGTCCTTAGAAACAAATTAATGATTTAATTAATCATTAATCTCTCTTTCTAATGTATAACTGGTTTCTATTGGAGAATATTGATACTTATTTATTGTAGTCATCTTATTTAAAACAGCCACTAGAAGGACATTTCAAAAAAAATTTTGAACAAGTTTATCTACCATTACCCAGAGTCAGTGATATAGTTATGCTGATACGCCCTGTATTCCATTTCTAGTCATCATGGAAATAAGGACGTCACGGTCTAGCACTATATCAAGGAAAAACAACTTTACCATGCACAGCTTGAGGGTATGTGGCACCCTCTGTAGCCTAATGCAGAAGCCAGTTTCCTCCTGGAACATCTGGGTTTGTGTTCTGTTTCTTTTTGTTCATTTTGTTGTTTGGTTAGGCTTGTATTTGAGTTTTGGGTTTTTTTTTATTTTCTAAATACATAAATATCTCTCTCTCTCTCTCTTCTTTAGTACTCACAGATACTTACCTTAGGCCTGAACCTGAAAATATGCAAAGCTGCATTTTTATGACTTCAGCCTTTTAATTTTCATTACACCCTAGGGCCCTATTTCTGTCTAATATGCAATTTTGATAGCTATACTTGTTATTCTCCATAAAGTTTGCAATATTTTTAGACTGCAAATATTTTTAAATGTGGATACAATTGCTAGTTTATCCTTTCCTATTTCTTTACCTTGAAATAGTTTTATTGCACTGAGATTGCTGCACCTTAGCACTTTCTTGAGAACCAGGTCTCAGTGCTACATTCCTCCTTTTGTGTTGGAGGAGACTTTGGGAAAGGACAGGCAAAGCAAGCACTACACATGTCACAAATTCCTCCTTTTTTTTCCTCTGCCTCTTGCCTTTCTTTATTAGTGAGAAGCTTCATGAAATGAATTCTGGAAATGTTATTTATAAAGGTGTCCTGATCATTTACACTCACCAAACTGTAGTCAAACCATTAATATATGGATTAGAATCCCTTTTTTCCTGTGCAAAGCTGCATTAATTTTACAAATACTACAGGTACTTTTAGGACAAAGCTCCAATTTTTCAGTTTTACTATTTATTGTGCCTTGCCTTTTGTTTAACATTTATCCCACTATATGCTTTGTTCTTCCTTACTATCAGGAATACTGGATACAGATGAGAACACAATAGCAAAAATATTTTATTTGGCAAGGTTAATATCTACAACCTATAACTAAGAACAAATAATTTAATTAGAATATAAATTACCTTTGGAAAAACTGATAAGTAACACAGTGGAAAGAGACTGTAAAAATATTCATTTTTTCTTTTCAAACTGTGGCTTTTTAGCTCTGTTCCATGGAAGGCCATGAAGATAACACCAGGTCTGAGAACAGAATGCAGCTTGAATAAAACTGAAGGGATGTAAGAGGTGGCTCACAATTCAGATATCTTGACATCACAAACCTCATTTTAAAACTTTTCATCTTCACCAGTGCTCACAATAAAAATTTGGTCATGGTGCTACATGGACAGTAAATGATGGGTAAGCTTCAGGACTGGGCAGTTTGTGTTCTGTGGTCAAAATTATTTAGGTTTCTGGCCTTCACACAAAAGATGGAAACAGTGTGTAGGGATCAAACCATCTGCCACCACAAGTGGTACTGTGTGATAAACATGCCAGACTGACACCTCCCCCAGGCATGGTGGCACATCCCCCTGCACTGCCTTCATCCCCAGGGCTGCTCTGTGACCCCAGTAACCACAAGCAGGCCCTGACCTCCATGTAAGGGGCTGGGACATGAGCGGTCCTTGGCCATGCCAACAACTCTTGCATGGCTTAGGTGGGAGTGCACTGACCACACATCAGGCATATCTGTTGCCACATCAAGAAGGGGGAAAAAGAAGTCATCTGACAGTCATGGAACATTTCTCGCCTGAATTTTAAGCCGAGTGGAATGGTGCCATTGATACTGTCCTTTCGATTAATTTCAGTAACTAACTCATATTACAGCCAGGATGGAGTTTCAAAAACAAGGGGGTGTGTATGTTTGTGTTTCTCTGAATCTTGTGAGTGAGTGATGGTGTCCCCTACCCTTTGTACCATAAAGACAGTGGGACTTTTGTTTTAAAGGCTTGCAATATGAATTACTGTTCTACTAAAGCAACATGGACAATTTGGCTGGCAAATAAAGAGCAAACAACTGGAAAAAACCCAAACGGAGGTTAAGTACCTGATAGTTTCAACTCATTTGTGTTTAGTCTCTCATATCAAGCTGGAAAAAAAGCCTGTTGGATTGTTTAGTTCTAGTTTCTTGATGCTTTGCCTTTTTTGTTTGAATTATTGTTGGTTTTTTGCTCTGTACATTTCTGGTTCAGCTCCTTACTCAGAAGACGACTGTCATGAGATCATAAAATGCATGAACTTCCTGTGAAATGAAGGCTTGTTGCCACCTATGCAATGTTTTGTGATCATTTCTGTTTAGTCATTTTATTGTTTTCAGCCTCACTGAATGCCTGCCCTTTGCACATTAAGAGTGGAAGTAATATGGCACCATTCTGTGCAAGCAGAATCTGCTGTTTAAGACACAGGACCTGACTTTCTACAGAGCGATAAGCACAAATAGCACAACTGCTTTGCCAACAGTTTAAAGAAAAAATACCACAATATTTTAGAATATATTCTTTATTAGAGAATTATTGCAATGTATCAAGTAATAGAATTAAAAACTCTATTTCCCTACTATTCTGAATGTACTTTATTAAAAAAAATCATATCTTAAAAGAATTTGGAGCTTGAAAGTTGGATTTGGAATGTGTTGTTTGAGTTTATAAGCCTGTCTATCCTCTGAGATGTAGCTTGTGGAGTGAAGGACATTCATTCTTTATCACAGAAGTAAAGATGAAATGAATTTGAGGGACCAGAGGTCAGAAAGTATTGCTGAGTGGCAGTTAGGGTCTGGAGGTTAGTAGTAGAGAGTTTTTGAAGCTGCCACCAGTATCCACCTCCTCCTGCAAAGAGACTTCAAAGGACAATGGTTCTTTTCCCTGCAGTCTGCCTTGTATTCACAAGTACTGAAGAAAGAGCTGAACAGCACTGTATTGAACTTTAAGCTAATCATGTGAAGTTGTCAAGTAGTTCATATTTCCTAACACTGTAATCTGATAGAGAAAATTGATACCAGTAAATAAGAAAAGCAGCAAGGAAAAAATAATCCTCAGTCCTAAAATTTTTGGAGATGGGATAACTGGAGCATAACTAACTTTCTGGTCAAACAAGCATAATCCTTTCCTCTTCACATGGTATTTTATAGGCTATATTGTTACTAAAGCTTGTTACATTGAAGATAAGGTATTTCATGGCTTGTCAAAATCTGGGTTTTTTTAAAATATATATATTGAAAGCGAAGGAATTTGGGGACTTTTAGTCTAGACAGTTAGCAAATGTACTGAAAATTCTCAGTTATTTTCATCTCCCTTTGGCCAGTCTGCACAGGTTTGGTTTTTTTTGTTTCTTTTTCCCCAGCTGTGATACTGTACACAGCATCTCACACAAGAAGAGGAGGGAGCTTTGGCCACATGGCAGAGGCAATATTGTAGCTCAACCCTGCTGTTGGAAAATACAGATCCCTGCTAGCTTTCTCTGAGCATGCAGCCCAGGATACAGACTTTCCTCCTGCTCTGTGAACCCACCAATGTAGCAGGTCACAGAATCATAGAATCATTAAGCTTGGAAAAGACCTCCAAGACCATGGAGTCCAACACTACCATGTCAATTAGATCATAGCAATGATTGCCACATCCAGTCATTTCTTGGCTATCTAAAGGGATTTAAATTCCTCTACTTTCCTGGGCAACATGTTCCAATGCCTGACCACCCTTTCAGTGAGGAAGTTCTTCCTGATGTCCAACCTGAACCTCTTCTGGTGCAACTTGAGGCCATTTTCTCTTGTCCTGTCACTGTTTGCCTGGGAAAAGGGGCTGATCTCCCCCTGACTGCAATCTCCTTTCAGGCAGTTGAACAGACCAATAAGGTCATCCTCTGAGCCTCCTCTTCTTCAGATGAAAAAAACTCCAGTCCCTCATCCACTCCTCATAGGACTTACACTCTGGGCCCTTCAGCACCTTCATTGCCCTTCTCTGGACATGCTCCAGAACCTCAACATCTTTCTTGCAGTGAGGGGCCCAGAACTGAACACAGGACTCAAGGTGTGGCCTCACAAGTGCTGAGTACATGGGGACAATCCCTGCCCTTGTCCTGCTGGCCACACTATTGCTGGTACAGGCCAGGATGCAATTGGCCTTCTTGGTCACCTGGGCACAGCTGGATCATGTTCAGCTGCTGTCAACCAGCACTCCCAGGTCCTTTTCCTCTGGGCAAATTTCCAGTCATTCTTCCCCCAGCCTCCAGACTATATTAAAGGCTTTACTGAAGCCCAGGTGGACAACATCCACAGTCTTTCCCTCACACACTAGGTGGGCCACCTGGTCATAAAAAGAGATCAGGCTGGTTCAGCAGGATAAGCCTTTCCTAAATCCACAGTGGCTGAGCCTGATGCCCTCACTGTCCTGCATATGCCATGTGATCACAATTAAGATAAACTATTCCATAACCAGGATGCAGTATTCAACTCTCTCTGGCATAGGTGGTAACACTTACCATAGTTCATAATCCTCCTTTTCTGGGCAGAAACCTTGTGGCTTAGGAAGGAAAGTCCCAAGCATGGCATGAAAGAGTGATTGGTCAGAGTCCTTCTGGCTCTGCCAAATTTGTGGATATCACCAAGAGAAGTCACTGTTGTGTGTACCTCTAGTTTTGTAAAATAAGAATGAGAGCAGCTTTCTCTGCAATCTGCCTTAAGATATGTGAATAAAAGCTTAAGTCAGCACTATTGGTTCAGAAATAACTAAAACTGTGATTGCCATGAGTGCACTTTTCAAGACAGTAGCTTTCTTGCCTTAACCGCATTAGGAGGATATCCATTAATTTCTAAGCCAATGAAGAGGACTACCAGTGTGCAGAATACAGTTTACTTGCCTGTTTTGAGGTAGAATCTTCCTGAGCAGGTGCGGTTCCAGGAGGTGAGGTTCACACCAGCTCACATAAAAAAAAAAGATCTATGTGGCTGCTGGGGAATTTAACATTCAAAATTCATCATCCTCCTTTCATTCCACCAACAAAATCATTGCTGCAAAGCCCATGATACAGGTCCAAATCCTTCACACTTAATTTTAAGAATTTGAGATGTCCGAAATGCCATCTTTGAGTCAGGAGAGGCAGGGACCTCCAAAATGGATTTCTGTTGGCTTAAGATACTCATGAATAGTCTTACCCTCCTCCTCTGAGTCAGCTGAAGTAAGGCACAAAGCCTGGGCCTATTCCGCATTCCTTTTATGAATATATAACACAGAAAAACATATATTTGTCTATAGACAAAATGACTGTATTAGATGGTTACAGGAAGCATTTACTATTACACTGGTAATATGATTCTAAACTGCTCTAACACTATAACATTTTCATTTACATGCAAGGATTTTTTTCTAAAATGTGAGCATGAATCATACAGGAAGTTATGCCAAATAGAATAAATTATGCAAATAGCATTCTTTGAAGTTTTGAATTAGGTGCTATGCTCTGGAATATGCAGCACACACATTGAATGCTTGATGGGAGGAAGATACTTTATATTTAGACTATATTCCAACAATGTCTGTTTGTGTCGCTCCTTTCTGACCACCAGAAAATGACTTGCTGATCTTCAGTACCTCATTACCTCTGCTCTGTTTTGAAAATCCAGTCACATGGGATCAACCAAAAAATCTCCAAAATAATTAGGACATGCCATTAGTTTGGAAGCTGGAGCACAACATGTGAGCATAGCTACGTTGCTCTGAAATTTGGAAATGTAAAAATTCAAAACCACCAGAGAAACCACGTGAAAGAAACTTCACTGCCCTAAACAGCACATATTAGAAGATCCCAGCATAAGCTGATTGGTAATATCTCCTTGTCTGTGATGAAAAAGTTGTACAGTCAGGTTATTTGGTAAAAGGTGGAAGTTTCAAGTAATATCCCTGTGTTATTCCAGGTTTACCTCTTTCTGCAGATGGCAGCCTATCACTCAAACTAAAGTCAAAATTAATATGCACAATGTCCTGTTGCAAAAAAAAAAAAAAGCAAAAAAAAGGAAGGGCTAGCAAAAGATTTCATTTCCTTAGTATAGTATATTGGTAAATTCATATAATTTGAATATACATAATAGACGAACTTAACTGAATTAATCATCCTTTGAAGCTACAAATACTCTAACAAATGTTTTTACAAAAAATCAAACCCGAATTTTGACTCATTAGGCTGATTTTACTTTACTATGCATTGGTTGTTAAGAAGAACAGAACTTCACCTTTATAGAAAACTAAGAATTTCTGGTTGTATTTCATAGAGAAACCAGCACCAGTCAGCATAGGCTAGTGCTGAAAGAAGGAGAAAGCTTACAACAATGGGTGGGGTAATGCTTGCTCCACACTGCCAAAACTCTTGATTTCAAAGACCCCTCACTATGTAAAAGAAACACAGGAGGCTATGTTTCTTTCAGAATTACAAGGTTATTACTCTGATAAAAAATTATTTAATGCATCATGCACTACATATCTGATTAGATGTGACATTTCATCTATAAAAGAGTTATCTACACTTTTACATTCCAGAAGAAAAGTATATTTCACATGCTGTCTGAAAGGAATATTTTTAAAATCCTTCCTAGCATCAAATGCTTGCAAGCAGTCACAGAATTCTATGTCAAGGTCTGGGCTTTCAATTTCCTCAGGTATTTAAGAGAGTGCCATGTCAGCAAAAATTTAAATGGAAGTAAAATACTTGTCAGGCAGATGGGCAGTGCCTTTCACCAAGGCAGATGCTAAATGGCCACTTTAACACAGACAACTTTCTTCTCTTATTGAGAAAAAGATACTGAGAAGAATTCCTGCAGTGAAATAAAGCAATGACCTGGCCATTAAAGAGTAGAAGGTCACTGCAGAGAAAAAGAAAAATAGGAGTAAAAACCCACTGGAAACTCTGTGCTTTTTTCTATCATCTCCATCCCCACCTTCTGCTCCCCCCACCATCCTACATTATGTCCTCCCCTCTCCCTTCCATCCCCAAGAGGTTTTTCTTGAAGAATCTGAGACCTCATACTTTTCACTCTGCAGTTGTTTATTTAAGAGAAGTAAATATACTAAAGAGTATTCCTCAAAGTCAGAAGCACCAGCACACCTCAAGCATATTATTACCTCAGCATGATTTACTTTCTTCTTGTGCTCTTAATCAAAACATGGGTAAAAAGTTGCACCCGTGAATTCCATTTTTTTACATGTTTTGTAAAGAGTGGCTGCGAAATTATACCCTCCTGTATATATGTATGAATGTACAGAGTGTTTTCCCTGAAATGCAAGATAAACTTTTCCAAATGGAAGGAGAGATGGAGAGAAAGGAAAATTATTTGGAGTCTGAAAAACTATTCTTATTCCTTTCCAATCATTGTCTCAATATGAAGAGGATTACAGAGTGTAATGCAAAATGAGCTCCTCTCCAAGCCTTGACTCAGAAGAAAATATTATGACTAATGGCTGCAAAAGAACCAGTCTTTTGTTACAAAGACTGTGAAGCATCTATTATATTTCAATTCAATGCTTATATGACAAAATAATTTTTTAAAGCTAACTGAAACATTAATAAACAAAATCAATTTAATTTTAATTCCTGTATTTCATGTCCTTATTAAACCTATGTAGAGGTTTCTATCCATACAAAAACATTTTGGGTGCTTTGAATTTGGTGAACTGTTACCCATAATTTTTTGGAGTGAAAAGAGGAACATGGCAACTCCTAAAAATTCTAAGATGCTTTAGAACTGTCCAGTTCCCAACAGCATTGCTCCAGTATGAAGCAGAGTCTTCTGGTAAACAGCAATAATCAGGAAAGCATTCTAAACAAGGAAAGCACAATATAGCAAAGAGAACACTTTCATGTTGGTGCTGCACCAGAAGCTCAGAAGGGTCTGATAATAATCCTTCTGCAACTGCATCACTGTTCTATCATAAGCCTGCCTGTATCTGTTTTCAGGCACAGTTACAGTTCATGTCACTTTTCACTCTCCCAAGCTTCCCTAGGCACTCTTAAAAATTCAATATTGTAGGCAAATGCTAAGGTCCCTGAAGCAGCCTGTGGTGCCAGACTAGTTTTATCGATATATGAAAAGTAAAGTCAAAAGTCATAATTATCCTTTATTTGCATACGTGTTCACAGTTTGGGTATGCATTCACTGCATAAGAAAAGCAGGTAAATGCTAGGATCAACTTCCAGACAGTGAGAACAACACAGGGTGGATGCACTCTGCATCTCTAAAAGCTGAATTTGTGAAAGTCAGGGCAGGGTACAAACCAAGGAGACTGCAACATGGCTCCTAAGGTCTCATCAGCTGGGCTCCCCATACCTAATTTTTTCTGAGCCCTTACCATCTGTTTTTACTCCTTGAGTCCTTTCCTGTTCCTATAGGTGAGGCAATGAGGGAAAAATGTCCATTTGCTCACTGCATTAAGAATGGCAGACATGACAGAAATAACCAGAAACAGCTCATTTGTCTGCTTTCTCAGTGAATGTCACAGGAATTCTTCATGTCACATTGTGCCCACCAAAAACTCATGAGCTTCCACTGTTTGGAGTCCAAAGGGATGTCTCACATTAAGGTAAATCAAAAGAAATGAAGTATTGGTGCTGTCATGTGTAGAAGGTGATGCTAAGCTGATCTCTCTGTGCCCATAAATGCACTATCTGGGTCAGCATCCAAATAGCATTCAGCACTTTCAACTAGCTAAAGCAAGAAAACAGACATCTGACAAACATATTTTATTCAGTATACTTGGTATCATTTAGAGAAGTGCATCCTTCTCAAAAAAATTATCATTCTCCTGTCATACATGAACACACCTTCTACAGACACAGCTGCTTGCTCTGCACAATTGGTCCCCCAGCGTAGACAGTTAATAGTGCAAGCTATATGGAAACTTATTCTGAGCTGATCTCTGTGTGTAACAGCTGATATTTCCTCTCTTTTGTATTCTACAGCTGGATTTATATCTATTGGTATTGGTTTTCCAAGACCAGACTTCTTAATATTGCTACTTCAATGCTCAAGTAGGTATTGAAATATTTAAAGCAAGCTTTTACTGTACAACAGAGGAAATGCTCACACTTGATTCCAGTTAGTACTGCAATGGCACAAAATGCCAGCAAGATAAGCTACTTAAAAACAGCCATGATATTTACTTTATCTAATATTGGTCTTTCTATTAGATCAAGAGAGGCCTAGTAAAATCATCTTAATTTATGTCATTCTGCTTAATATTTTTGCCATTTCATAAATTTCTGCAAAGAGTTCAGAATGAAGTTTAAATATTTCCTGGGCTCTGTGGCTTTATGACCAAATAATAGAAAGACTATAATAATCTCTATTAAAAGGCTGACAGTTATTTTTGTAAGAGCATTGATTTATCTCCAAAGTATTTAACCTAGGTGGGAAAAAATAAGATAAAAAAGACTAGTTATATTTTGGAAAATTTGACCTCTGTGAAGCTATAACTTATTCTGAAATCTTGAGTACAACCTATCTGTAAATGTGATTCTTTCTACTATAGTGTTTTCAGCTATGGCCACAAACGTAAATGAATATAAGTATATAAGTAATATTATGTTTATAAAACATTGTTCTCCTGAAGGAGAAAAGGTGACAGAGTACCAGAAAAGGTATCATGAACTTGTCTTGCAAAGTAATGGAAAGTACAGCAGTTGATCTGCTATAAATATGTTATATGCTTTGAAAGGCAGAAGCTGACCCCAAAAATAAGACAAGGAGAATACATAATAATAATAATAATAAAGGCCACTGTAAGGATGTATGACCAAAATATTTAAGAGCTAACAGACTGAGTACAATAGAGTTGCCACTAAAATGAACAGGTACCTGTAACTACGTAGAGCTTTTTTCTCCACGGAACTGGGGAGTGGAGAAGATCAGAGAACATGAAAATTTTTGAGACAATTGAGGGAACACTACTTTTTGGCAAAATGTGCAAGGAAATGGTCTACAACAGTGATTACTAATGTTTTCAAAGATTACTGGATTCCCTTTTTCATTATGAACTATCCAGATATAAGTTTAGAGTTTTATATTTTCTCACAAGTTCTGGCATGTGTAGCTTCGTTGATTTATAACATTGTCACTCTTGGTGTCTGCCCTTCCTCTACGTTGGAAATTTATCACAGCAGTGTTGGTGAACTCAAACTGTGTTGGCTTTTCAGCTGCTGCATCTTGCAGTAAATACATTCACCTGAGCCATGCTCTTTGTCAGTTTAAGCTAGTGCTGTGCACAGTGAAGTATAACAGAAGTAAATGCATTGCCTTAAAACTCATTCCTCAGCAGTTTCTGCTGTTTCACTGTTGTGTGAGCTAAGCATTAGCACATTTGATTTTCCTGCTACAACCAAGGGGCACAGTGGTGGGTCACGGCAACATCAAAAAGTTGGCAACACTGCACAGCACCTGGGTAAAATCCCTCTTGTGAGATGGGGCCAGAGGTCTGGATATTTTATGACAAGCTGTGTGTGTTCACACCTGAATTTCAAACTGTCCTTCATTTTTAAACACTTTGTTTTCTTCCACCGGTTCTTGGCATTTCAAATCTAACCATGGGAAAATCTTTGTGATCTCAATTTTTTTGGCTAAAGGAAAGATACTTTCTTATTTCTACCTATTACTCTTGTTAAAATCTATTAATTTATTCATGTTTATTTCTGCTGCAGCAGTTGACCACCACAAAGATTTTAGAATCTGATCTTTTATTGATTGTTGCTGATAAATAAGAGAAAAATTAATTCAGCTTGATCTGCTGATATTTGTATTTACTCAAAAACATTTACAGTTCTAAAATATTTTTATGTGAATTGAATCAATTAGTATAAAATCATCATATATAATCTCATATAAAGTGTCTTAAAAAGGAAAAATATTCCCTTTTCTAGCAACAATGCAGCTACATTTTAACAGCCTAATCTGTGACTGTTCTAGCTTCTACATTTATTATAAACATGTATTTTCTCAGCTTTTCAATTTTCTTCTTTTTTAGTTCTACGACTCAAAATTTTTAATTACAGGTATTATTTTGAATTGATTATATTTTCTGTGAATGATTTTATTTTTTTGCTATTTTCAAAGAAAGGTGTTAGCTGTTTCAATTTATTTTCTGAACTTAACTAATGGAATCCTCCATAACATGAAGTGTCTTCTTCCTTCTGTTTCCTTTTCTTTCCCACTGTTTATTGAAAATCTATTCCTGTTCCCCTCAATCCTTTCAGTTAACATATCCTTGTAGTGGTGTTATTATTCTCATTCTATTCCTCTGAGCATCAGGTTTTCTGTATTTTCTGGCTTGGCTGGTTTTGCCCTCAACAAAACTTGTGGCAAAATAATTGAAAAGGCTCATGTCTTTCCCATTTTTTTCTGTGTTTACATATAATCCAGGAATTACACACTTTTGAAATCTTCTCAAGATACAGATTTTGTCTTGTCACCTAAACTTTGGCATATTTATGAATTAAAAATATATGAAACCCATTTCTGTTGTATTAAAGTATTGTAAATTACTTCGTTGGGATCCAAGGTAACACTTTTCTCAACTCTACTAAATCATCCTTCAGAATATGGAAGGGGGAAGAGGTAAAGGGTAGGAGTATATGGCATTCCTAGTTAGAGACTACTTTTCTTATGTACTGATATCTAAACCGCTTTTTGAAACAACAGGCAGATCTGCAATTAGATTTCTTATTCTGGCTTTGATGAGCAAGAAATTCTGGCATATTGTCACAATAAAACAACAAAGCACACTGCTGGATGAAGAGTTGAACTGTAAAAGAAAACTGAAAATTAGAGCCGACAGCAATACATTAAACAATGAAACTACAGGTGACTGATCACACATAAAATCCAATTAATTAAAAACAAACTGTATACAACATTTAAGTTTTGTTATACATTTTCAATATGGTTCAATGCCTTTCTTAGATCAACTACTTTTTTATTATCTTGAATTTCTCCTCCAGGGAAAGCAGGAAGACTGACATTTTAGCATGTTAGTAATTTATATGGATAACTTACAAAAATGGTTTTATTTAATATTATTTGCTTCACTAATCTGAATAACAGACCACAATGACTTCCTTATGTAGCAGTACTGTATATTGCAAGGTAAGACAAAAGGCAAGATAAATTAAGTAGCTGAATCTCATAATGAAGAAAATCAATTTCTACTGCCTGATAAATCAAAGCAAATTCAAAGTCAATAGAATGATCCAAAATTTATGCCAGAATAAAGCAGAACCTTGTTTTCTTCTTTTTCTCAAATGCTAACTGAAGCATAGGGCATTTCAAGGAGTTTAATGACTAACTGGATTTAATGGCACTTGACTGCAGTTCATTCCTTCAGCTTCTTTCACAAGTTATAAATCCCCAGGAAATTATCTGTGCTTCAGTCATGACTGTTTGTGTAATGAACTTCTTTGAACAGTTTGAGCAGATTTTAAACACAAGAGATAATGTCTTAATGAAAAGTATTTGAGTGTATAAAACATTTTTCTTCCCTTGGTATATTAGGTTTGTATGGCCAGGTTTTTGTAGCAGGAATCTACATAGGTGGTTTCTGTGAGAAGCTGCTGGAAGCCCATCCCAGGTGGCTCTAAGGTGGATATGCCACTGTCCAAGGCTGGGCCAATCAGAAATTATGATAAGTCCTCTGTGATACATATTTAAGAAGAAGGAAACAAAAGTTTTGCACAGATTAATTGTGGCCAGAGAAGAGTGGAGTGAGAGTATGTGATAGGAACAACTCTGCAGACACCAAGGTCAGTGAAAAAAGAGGGGGAAACTGTGCCTCAGGAGTCAGAGCTGAGATTCCCCTTCAGCCCATCATGACACCCATGGTGAAGCCCATGGAGGACCACGGGGATGCAGAGAGGCCCATGCCAGAGCAGGTGGATACTTGAGAAGAGGCTTTAAATACATTTTGTGCTGGAGCAGATTTCCTGGTAGGAATTGTGACCCCCTGGGTGGCCCATGCCAGAGCAGCCTGTCCTTGAAGGACTGCAGTCAGTGGAAGAGTGACCCAGGTTGGAGCAGTTTCTGGAGAACTGTTACTTGTGGGATGAACTGACATTGGAGAAGTTCATGGAGAACTATCTCCCATGGTAATGACCCCATGCTGGAGCTGGGGAAAGACTCCTCTCCCTGAGCAGCAGAAGGAACAACCTGTGATGAACTCTGTAAGCCCCATTCTCTGTCTCCCTGCACTTCTGGCAGCAGGACGTAGAGCTGAGAAGGAGGGAGGGGTGGGGGGAAGGTGTTTTTAAGGTCTTTGCTTCTGCTTATCTTGCTCTGATTTTATTAGCGATAAATTCAGTGAATATCTCTAATTTTACTCTGTTTTGCCCAAGACAGTATTTAATGACTGATCTCTCCTGGTGTTGGAGTTTGGATCTTCTTTTTTTTTTTTTT
>VZTZ01036309.1:0-19162 GCA_013400955.1 Drymodes brunneopygia
CACAGAGCCAAGCCCAGGGTCTGCACCAGGGCACATTTCTGCTCTGGGAAGTGGTTCCAGGTGGCATCTGACACTGGAATGTGCATCCTGGCCCTGCAGGACTGGCAGAGGAAGCCCACTGCCCTGTCACAGGGTCTCAGGCCTCTAAATCACAGTATGGGGCAATTTACTTATGGAAATGGGCTGCAAAGTGCCTCCCAAAGGTCCCCAGGGATACTCACTGCCAGGGGAGCTCCTGCTGCTGTGGGTCCCTGACAGGTGAAGGCAACCAGCCAGGGAGGCTCAGGATCCACACAAGAGGAGGGAGAGAAGGGCTTTGTCCTGGCCAGGTAAAACCCAAGACTTCAGTTCTCCTCTTTGCTGTTTTTATTGCAAAAGGGAAACCTCTGGAGCAGGGTTTGTCCCAGTCAGGGCTGTTCTCAGGTGCCAGTGAGATTTTGCAGCTCAAATGTGTTTAAAAGTGACCATACCCAAAGCCCAGAGGGTTTTCCACAATGGAAAGTCTGACTTAGGAGTCCTCTGCTCCTCGTGGTCCCTGCTTGGTCCCAGAACCCAGGTGCTGTGAGCTCGGAGGAGTTTGGCACGGCAAACCCTTACCAGGAGCATGTGGAGGAGATGGAGTCAGGCTTTGCACAGCTGGGTTTGTGTGGCTCTATCCCCACCCCAGACATTCATGTTAATAGATTAGGGAGAGCTTGAGCTGGATCAGATAAATACATTAACACATCATCTGCACCCAGCATTAGTGCAAAGCTCCCTGAGCCCTCCTAATGCCTGGGATATTCTCATTTTTGGCGTTTATTACACAACAAACATCCAGCTGCAAAATCAAATCACAAGAAAGTGAGATGTTCTCTTATCATTTCCTTCCCGGGGAAGTGACTGGATATGAGAGAGGTTTTGCTGTTCCTTGGGAGAGAGTAGTTCAAACAGAGCCAGAAGCAGAGCAGGGATCTCCCTGGCAGCTGTGGATGCAGAAGAAAGCATTCCTCAGCACGAAGGGGGCTTTGGTGCATTGTGGAGCCTGCAGGGGGCTGGCAGCGTCAGCTACAGGTGGTGGTGAAGCGCCCAGACTGGGTGAGCTGTGTTCTCTTCTCTTAGCGAGCAGTGCCATTAATCTTAATTAATCCTAATGGCACTGGTGTCAGACTTGGAGCTGGGCAGGTAAAATAACACAAGAATTACTCAAATGCCTCTTTTTCTTTTACAGTGTCAGACATCACCACTGCCACCATTGGATAGAGAGGTCACACCACTGATGTGTCTGTAGAGGGAGAATCATGGAATGTCCTGAGCTGGAAGGGACCCACAGGGATCATCCCCCCAGCTGCTGTCCCTGCCCAGACCCCCCAACAATCCCACCCTGGCCATCCCTGGCAGCGCTGCCCAAACACTCCTGGAGCTCTGGCAGCCTCGGGGCCGTGCCCATTCCCTGGGGAGCCTGGGCAGTGCCCAGCACCCTCTGGGGGAAGAACCTTGCCCTGATCTCCAGCTGTTCCCTGGGTGCTGTGGGAGGCACCTCAGCCTCCCCTCACATCTGACAGCACCACTTTGGACACTGAAAGCAGATGAGGGATGTGCACTGGTGAGTTATAACTTTTTCCATGAAAAGATTAAAAGTAAAGAATGGGAAGTTTAGGGTTTATCAACACCTTCCCCACCACACCCCACAAGTGCTCCTAGTAAATATCCACACTTCCTTAGAGATGCCTGTTGAGAAAAAAAGAACAATTCTGCACTGAAGGTGAGTTTAGGAAGAACAGAAAGGAGTCACAATACCTGGCTCTAGGTTTTGTATTTCTGACCGCCAGGTCAGGAGGAGCTTCTGCCCCTGAGCGTGGCTGGGTGAGCTCATATGAAGCTGGTGGCACTGGAGGGGTGATGAGTCCCCCAAGGCACTGACCTACCTTGTGTTAGGGTGGTGGCACTGGGCACGTGGAGCTTTCTGGAGCAAGTGCTGTGCCCTGGGTACCTCCAGCACCTGCACAAGGCAGGTTCTGACCCTTCTGCACCTCCATGAACACCCACAGGCATCTCACCCTTGAGCAAGATTCATCCTTCAGTTGGGACATCAACCAGAAATATAAATGTTCCAGAAACTCCTCTGTATCCCAACACAGCTGAAAGAGGGTGGCTGAGAGAGTGAACACAGGTGTTAAAATGTGGGAAAACCTGGGAATGCAGAACCTGAGACCTGCAAAGGTAACGTGGTGAAGGTGCTGAAGGTCCTGGTGGCCCCACTGAGTGTCCCCTCACCGCCTCTGCCGAGGCAGAGGTTGGTGGGACCCCAGAACTGGAGGAACTGTGGTCTGAGCTGCTCAGGTTTGCTCTGGGCAGAGGCAGAAGATTCGAGAGCCTTTCAGCAAGTGGGAGTTAATGATTTCTACTCCTGTGCTTGGATTGACTGACTTTGGCTGACTGGAAATGCAAATGAAGCCGTCTTCCCAAACCAGGCTAATTAGTGCTGATCTCTGTCACAAGGCAATTCTGGCAGTCGGGGCCAGCTCCTTTGTGGTGCAGGACCGAGGGAATGGCTGTGTCACCTCTGGCAGGCACCCTGAGGAAGGGCATTCCTGGGGGAGCACTCCACCCTTCCGAGGGCTTGGGGGGCCTCCTGGGGCATCCTCCCCGTGCTGCCCACCCTGCCGGGCACGGCTGGACCTGCTCCCTGAGGAATGTGGTCAAACCGTGATGGACACCAAACCCGGGGCTTGGGAAAGGTGAGGGAGTCAGCAGTGCCCTCCCAGCATCCAGCCGTGACAGGCGGCTCAGCTGGGCTCCACAGCTCTGCTGCAGCTCTGCACCAGGAAGGGATGGGAGTGTCCTTCCCTGAGGAGCACCCGAGCCTGCTCCCGCTGGAGAAGGTCCCCAGGTGCAGCAGGTGAGCGAGAGAGAATTGTCAGAGTTCTCTACTACTCACACAGGGAGGCAAAAACCTGCCTAGAGCTCTGCAACCACCATGAGGCAGTTTATAAACCTTTTCCAATATTCCTCTGCCTTTCCTGATTGCTTTGAAGTTGTTCTTTTAGATGAGTTAATTATCCTTTGTTTATTCTGATGTATCAGGGAATATTTATGTTTCCACATTGAAAGGCTTTTACTCTTCCAAGAGCCCTGACAGAGGAGATGGCACAGAGAGGCCCTGTGTGAGTGAGTGTGCTGTCCTTGGTGTGTCCAGCCTACAGAGCTGGGGCCAGGATTGAGCTGCAGCTTTTGGGAAGTGAAATCCGAGGTGTGGGAACGGTGCTGAGGAAGAGAGTCCTCTGTCCCCAGACAGGGACAGGGGAGGCTGAGAGGCACAGAGGCTGCTCGGGCACTGCTGTGCTCAGCACCTGAGCCCTGCCTGTCCTTGGAGCTGCTCTCGACCACACCCAGAGGGAAAACCCGGTGAAATCTTCCTTTCCGTGGGCTTGCCATCTGCCCTCCCTGGAATTGCCTCCCTCCACAGCAAAGCTGGAGTCCCAGCCGGGTGTGAAATCCAGTTTGGTGCTGGCAGTGCTGCCCTGGGACAAGCAGCAACTGCACCCCTGGCCTGGTATCACCCCTGCTGCCACACTCCTGCTCTCTCCTGCCACAGAAGGTGTCCTTTTACAGGTTTGATGTAACATTTTCCCTGCCTTTAACCTGACCTGGTGAGAGCTGCTGCAAAGCCAGCAGGGAGGTTCCATCTGTGACCAACACATACCAAGAACTGGAACTCTGTTCCGTGACCCAGAGCCCATTTTTCACCTGCTCTGCTGCTCAGACCTCAAAGCCAGACACATCCTGCCATTCCCTCCCTGTTCCACACACCAGCCACATCTGCTCTGGTCCCCTCCCGTGTCAGCTCTCTGCAATCCATTTTATTGCTTGTTTAACAAGGAAACCTCTCCGAGGGTTGTGGCAGCTGGAAAAGCATCTGGAAGAGTGATTTGCAGTTTCTGCTGGTAGCTTGGAGGCCAGACAGACAGATTTTTGCTGTCTCATGCCCCGAGTTTGGAGGCTTTTCAGGTGATAGCAGGGATGCTGCTTCCGCAAAGCCTGGGTCTCTGATGGGCAGCTTGTCCAGGAGAATCCAGGGTTGGAGCTGAGCTGGGGATGCAGAGCTCAGCTCACCCTGCACAGAAATGCCACAGCAAGATGTGAGCACAGTGATTCCACAAGTCAGGGCCTCCAAAAGAGGGGACATGAGAGGACGAGGCAGCCGGAGCCTCACTGGGAAAGTGATGCCTCTCATGAAGGTGGCAAAAGACCTTCAGGGTCAACTGTCCAACCATCAGCCCAGCACCACCATAATCACCCCCAAAGCACATCCCCAGGTGCCACAGGTCTGCACCTTTCTCACCTGTGAGTGGTTAAGCTCTCAAGGGAGGCTGCAAGGACAAGGACAGTGCCAGCAACACCTTTGGCCCTGCTGGTTCTGCCACTTCCCACGGAGGGAATGCGCCAGGCTGGGGTCCCTCTCCTGATCAGTCAGACAGCAGAGATGTGGCTGCACTGGGAGAGGCTGGAGAAGTTGCTTGGGCCACCAGAGAACTTCTGGAACTCCTGTGGTGTGGCTGAGGCCTTGTTCTGCTCTGACAGATGACATCTGTCCAGGAATGACATCCCCCCTCTCGGGTCAGGGGACAACCATTGCCTGAAAGGCATGGGGACGGTCTGGGGACGGTGCTGAGGAGCAGGCTGGGAGGAGGGTCTGGCATTCCCTGCTCCTCCCAGGGCATGATTCCATCGACTCTGCTGTGAGGTGGAGCTGCAGGGTCACTCCAGAGAACTCCAGAAGGATTAAGCAGGAACGGGCAAGTTCCTGGGATCCTGCTGGGAATACGTTCCTGGAGGTGGGAGCTGCTGGTCAGAATGCTCGGAGGGGAGGTCACAGGGAAGGAAAGCAGCTCCCTGTGCCTGCAGGAGCAGTGAGAGCAGGGCCAGTGCCAGCTCCACAGAGCACAGCTACTGCTGATCAGATCCACATCAGCTCCTGCTGGAATTCCAGTGTTTTGGAGCACTCACCTCATCACGTGTGAGGGCTGGCACCAGCCAGAGCTGCCCTTGCAGGACTCCCTGTGCCCAGCCAGGCTTGTCCCTCTGGGATGGCACTGGAACTGTGATCCCGGGTCTGTCCCAAGAGCCCTGTGTCAACAGGAAGGAGAAAGGTTGTTCTGATGTGGATTTTGGTGCCAGGAGGGAGGCAGTGGCAGTGTGCGCCTGGATTGAGGCCATCGTGTGACAGTGACATCAGGGCGGTCACAGCTGTGGCTGCTCCATCTGGGCACTGAGCAGCTCCCTGGTGCCAAAGCCCATCGGGGAGGGGCAGCTCAGCAGCAGCTGGCACAGGTTTGGCTGTGACACTGGGCAAGGAGGAGGCTGGCAGCAGTCAGAGCAGGGAACAGCACAGACGAGGGACTTGCACCCAGTGTCAGCCAGCACGGGGGTGAGGGACACGGGGAGTTTGGGGGTGCTCAATGTGTGAGCCCTGAGGAGGCACAATGTGAATAAAGAGCTCAGTGCAGGGGAAGGAAGCTGAATGCAGCAGGTCAGAGCTCATAGGCTTTGTCCTCTCAGCCACAGCTGCCCCGGGCTCCACTGGCTGTCCCTGGAGCTGGCACACCTGCAGCTGGGCTGAGTCTGCAGGTAATGAGGGCAGAGCCTCTGGCTCGGGAGAGATGCAGGGCCTGGGGCACCACAAACAGTGGCCCTGGTATTTCAGGAGCAGAAATCAATACTCCTTTTCTTCTTCCTCTGGCTGCATCCAGATGATTATCAGTGGCATGTTTTGAACAGAGTTTTTTTTTTTTTTTTAAGTAAAGATTGTGGTGTCTAAAACAGGCTCCAGGAAAAAAACTGTCCCTGAAGAGCAGCTCTGCCTCCTGATCCAAGTCTGTGCTTTGCCAAATGAATTCCCACTCACCTTTGACAGGCTCCAGCCTGGCTGCCCCTCTCCTTCTGCAGCTGTGTGCTCCTGGGGGCAGATCTGTGGGGCTCAGGAGCAGTCCAGGCACTGAGTGCTGACAGCCATCCCATTCCCTCTGCTAGTTTTTACTTCACTGGGAAATTTGCAGGGCTCAGCTCCTGCCCTGATTCACATCCTTCTGTAACCACAAGTCCAAACCTACATTTGCACCAAGGAGATCACTCCAGGCTCAGTGGGAGCCCTCACCAGGGAGAGGGGAACTGCTGCTGCTGGAGGCACTTTTCTCCAGAGGGGAATGGCCTTTGAGTATGTGGTGGTTCTTTGGGCTTGTTACCCCAGGGATGGAAATGCTGGATAAACGATGGTGCTCCTGCTGATGAGGGTATGGCCTGAAATCTGATCTGGTTTTGCCAGTAGGATCCCATGAACCCCTCCAGTTCTCTGTGTCTTCCCTTTCCTTCTGGCTGTGGCTTCCTGGGAGTGTCTCCTTCCTCGAGTCCATGGTTATAATTCCACACAACACACACAGTGCTGATCTCCATGGGGTCAGAGTGTCCATGGACCTGTGGGAATGCAAACCCAGTCCTGAGCAGCTTCACTGGGGCCCCAGCAGCCCTGACCCCCCCATTCCAACTCCCCAGCACCAACTTGTCCTGGTTCTGCACATTGGAGACAGCCACCCCTCAAGGGTGACCTCCCATGCCATGGCTGGACAGGGGGAATGGGAAGTTCTGGAAATTCCCAGAAGTCCTCTGGTGGCCATGATCTGGTGCCAAACCAGGCTGGAGCCCCTGGATTTTGTTGCCACAGCCCTTTGTGCAAGCAGTCATGTGCTGCTGGAAGCACATGGAATGCACAGAAGGTGACTCAGCTCCCAAAAATCCCCCTCAGAGGAGGTGACTGGGAACCCTCCCAGGGGATGTAATTTAGTCAGAGCAAGCCTTTGGTCTAGAGGCAGCTTGTCCTGGTGGGATTATCTACCTTGTGCCACACAGGAGCTCAGAGCAGGTGATTGATTGACTGCTCCTCCTGCCTTTGCTGGCCGTGAATCAATCAAAGGTGCCATTGAAGTATTTTTGCAGAGGATGTGTGACAGTAGCAAAAGAATAGCTCAAAGCCGCCTCTGAAAAATGCTGTGTGTTATCAAAAGGGAGAAAGGTTTGGAATAGAAGCTGATTCAAGCCCTGGAAGTGTGTCACCATCCTCTCCCATCTGCAGCCAGCCCCAGGGTGCAGGGGAGATGTGAGAGGCAGCTGAGACATGACAGCAGTTTCTCCAGAGCACTGTATCAGGTCCTTCATCTCCCCTATCTGTCTCTCCTTCATCTTCCTCATCCAACTCGCTCATCAGCCCCTGAATCACACAAGGCTCAGACCTTCGTGTGGCTGGAAGTGACTCACAGGCCTCGGGAAGCACCAACAGCTGCTGTTACCTGTGAGAGCTGTGACATCAGCTGCACAGTCCCAACCAGACCTTGCTCCTCTTCCTCCAGGTGACTCCTAGGATTAGACCTGCTGAGATATTCCCAGCAGAGCCGCTGGTGCAGCACAAGTGTGATGGGAAATGGGCAGGAGGCTCTGCTTCCACGTGCTTTCCCAGCAGGAAGGTCCTGGGAGAAAAGCACAGCTCATAAGAAGCTTTAAAACTCTTTGCCCGAGGACTTCCTGATTCCTTGCGGGCTTTGCTTCCCAGGTACAGCAGGGTTAGGAGTGCTGAGGATAAATGCTTCCATTTATCCACGGGTTTTGCAAGAGTGGGAAATTAAACCCTGAATTTAAAGGACTGTTTGCAAATGCTTCCTTTTAGTGGGAGACGGATTCCTCCCTGATCATGAAGTCGTGTTGCAGCCAGTGCTCCCAGCTCCTCCTGCACATCTTCTGGATGAATCAGTCTGGGCCAGGATTTATGTGCAGTGTAACTAAAATATACCCAGGATCTGTGTCCCAGGGGAGGGAGCTTTTCTCCAAGCTCTGGGGAGCTGATTGTCACGACAGCTCTGCCTGCCTGTGCTGACAGAGGTCCCGGCACCAGGGGTCTGCAGTGACAACATTCCCTCCTCATCCCACGTCTCCAAATGCCACATCAGCCCCTCGGGGTCCCGGCTGACCCCCCAGATCCCCATTAGCACCAGGAATGTGCTTCCCCCTCCCAGACAGCTTTGCTTCTCTGCTTGCTGCTGCTCTGCTCCCTGCACTGTTCCCTGAGGATAAATAAGGGAATTTTATAATGAAGCACCTCTCACCCAGCACATATTAAATAAATTTCTGTTGCCCTTTATTACGCAATAATGACAGTAAGATTTAATTACCTCTGCACCCAAAGGGGACATGAATTTTAAGCGATAGGAATAAATCTCCCCAGCAGTGCAATTGGGGTTGTGTGCTATGGGGGGGGGTCAATTCCAGTGCAGCAGTGGGTGGTGACAGAAAAATCCTTCCCGAGGAGCATGGATCCCAAACTGAGACTGTGGGTGGATTACAAGAGCGAGACAGGTAAGGAGCAGCTGATCCAAGGAGCCCAATTAAACAGTGATGCTTAGTGGAGTTTCTGATCTGTGGCAGAGGCTAAAGATGCAGGAAAATGTGTGAAAATCCTGGAGCTCAGAGAGATCAACAGGGCCAGAGTCTCTGTGGGCTCTGCCCTAGGACTGTGCTGCTCTCCTCACTTCTGCTATCATTTTCCACAAGTTCAAATAATCCCCTTTTTTCTGGGTAAAGAAAACAGAAGAAAAGGCATTCTGTGAGTGACTCTGTTTCCAGGGCTCTCTGCTGCATCTGTTTTGATTCCTGCTGAAAACTGTGTCACCCAGAAACACCCCAGGCACCAACAGTTCATGCTGTGCTTTTGGCAGTGCAGAGAGAAACAAGTTCTCCAGGAGCAGAGGAACTGGGGAGAGCTGGGAATGGCAGGGCTGGAGTAACCCTCGTCCGAGCTCCTCTCCAGCAGCCACGGTCCTGCCCTGGCCCTGCTCCCTGGCTGTTGCTGCAGTGAAGGGCTGGGACAGTGTTTGGGGCACTGCATTTGGTCACAGATCACCTCTCACCCTTTGCAGGGGCTCAATTTAAGCATTTCCTGCTCCTCTCCCCCAGTTTTGCTGGTGCTGGTGTAACCAGAACCATATAAGATTCATTCCAAGCACTGCTGGTTTTGTCCTGCTCACCACAATATGATGCAAATAGGTTCAGTTCCCTTTCTCTAGGTGCATTTTTCCTGTTTCTCCTGCCCCTTTTCTTTTGCCTTCAGTTTTGCATCCTGGCATGACAGGGGCCACGAGCTGAGCACTTCCCTGCGAGGCTCCTGGGGACCTGCAGCCCTTGGGGACACCTGTCCCAGCCTTCATCCCTGGCTGTGTCCGTGTGTCAGCGCTCGCAGGTTCTGCCTGGCTGCTGTTCCTCAGCAGGCTCCCACTCCAGACCCTCCAAGGACTTCCCAGAGAGGCAAAATCATCTTCTTGTGTCAGTAAACAAAAGGACAAGGCTGAGAGGAGAGGGTTGGCAGCTTGGGTGGTGTTTTCAGCTGCACACTCCGTGGGATAGGAGTGCTGGGTTGCAGCAGGATCCCTGCCAGGCTTGGGGGTCTCTGGCCTGGAGGAGATCCTGCTTGTGGCTTTTTCCAAAAATGCAGATTTAACTGATCTGCTCTGAACAAGGAGTCTGTGAGGCCGTTTCAAACCTTGCACTCATGATTCAGTTGCATTTCATGCCAAACTCCATGTCTTCATCTTCAGTCATTGTTCCTGGAAAAATGAATTGTGCCTCCTGTTTTCTCCCCCAGGTCTTTCACTCACTTTTCCAAACGGAATGATAAAGAATGAGCCCATTTGGCAATGCAGGGCTGGGAGCCCTGACAAAGGCACCCTGTGATTCATGTGTTGCCATTCATTTTGTTCTCTGTTTTGGCATGCAGGATCTTTTCTGGGCTCCAAACTGTGTCCCTACAGTCACCCCTCTGAGACACCCCTGGGTGTCCTTTGCAGTGGGACCCAGGGCAGAGGAGGCAGAAGGATGGAATTCTATCCTTGTCCATTTATCAGGCATTCATTTATGGGATCTGAGCAGGGCTGTACAGGGAGATCTGCGCAAGGATTTGGGAAGCAGTGGGAAATATCTGCATGCTGCAGGCAGAGCTGACCCGCCAAGACCAGTTCCACATCAAATATTCCCAGTGCTTGTCCATCCCAGCCCTCTTCCTGTGGGTCAGCACAGCCTGGACACACTGACCACAAACCAGCTGCTGCTTCTGTTCCTGGTCACTATATCTGTGTCTGTGTTTTAATTCCTGCTGCCCTCACTGCTCAGCCCCCTACAGCACATGTACTGATGTACTCAAACAAGACCAATGCCTCAACATTTCCTCTCTCTGTTCAATAATTACACCTGAACTACTGAAGCAATTCCAAAATTACTGAGGTAGCAGCCGCCCGACAGATTGTAATAACAGCCCTTTAGGCTGAGGAGGAGCTTGTTCCTGGCTAATTCCTGATGGACTGATTAGGGGGCATTGGTGGCCATCTGGCTGATGGTGGGGTCAGCTTTACCACAGGAGGACCTGGCTCTGGGAGAATTTTTCCACAGGTTCTCCATGATCTGCTTGTTCCCTGCCTGTCCCACCCTGCTGGGTTCTTGCTGGGAGCAAGGACATGTAGAAATATGGCAGTGGGAGTGCACAGAGACCCACAGGACCTTGGGATCTGAATTTTCTTCAACACAAACTCGGTGCAGTCACTGCAACACATGGAGAGGGTCATGGAGCAGGGCCTGGGGCACTGGGGCAGTCTGGCCCTGCCCTCTCTCCTCAGCAGTGACACTTGTGGCTGAGGGGCTGCAGTCCTACAGGGATTAAGCTTCCCAGCTGTTCTTGGCACTTTCTCATTCCTGGTGGGGAATTACACCCTTCTACACAGCTGGAGAGGCCCAGCTGGGCCTTTATGTCACAGGGTGAGGATGCTCTGGAAGAGTCACAGAGCAGGAGATTGGAGGAGGAAAAGAAAGAAGGGAGGCAGAAAGGCACAGCTGAGCAGAGCAGGAGCCTCTGAGCCTGCAGTGTGCAGTGGCTGCAGGAGAATGCTGTGGAAAACCTGCCTGAAAACGAGGGAGAAGCTTATTTTAGGGGTGCATTTCCCTCAAATCAGGAGGAACTGCTCCTTTTTGGCTCTTTTGGTCCTGACTGTCCTTTAAAGAGCCGAGAACCCGAGCATAGCAACTTGAACATCAGAGCAGGAGAAGCAGGGGCAGCTTAGGGGCCCACTGCCCTCAGTGCTAGCAGAAAGAAAGGAGAGAATGAATCTGGGGACTAAAAAGCTCTTTACAGACCTAGTAAGGATATTCTAGAGATTTTGGTGTTCAAGTCTGTCCTCAGTGAAAGAATTTCTGGCTGAAAATGGCACTGACTGCTCTGGCAGCACTGAGGTAACAGGAAAGCAAGGGGAGCAATTCGAGTTTTTTGGGGCTGTGGTGTTTCCTGCAGCCACTCCAGCTGCGATCCCTGGTGCCTGCTTTGTGCTGGGACAAGGTGTTTGGATACCTGGCTGCTGTGGCAAAATACAGAGCATTTATTTACCTGTGGGAAATTAGTCTCCTATTTATCCTGTAGGAAATGCCAGGCCTGGCTGGCATGGGGCTGCTGCAGGATCTGTGCTCAGCCTGGCTCTGCAGGGCCCTTCCTCATGAATCATTTGTTCATTTTGCCCAGAGTCAGGCTCTGAAAAGATGCTATCAGGGCTGGGTTCATTTGTAATATTACCTTAGACTGGAGCATCTGCAGCACAAGGTTTCTGCAAGTCACTGAGCCAGTGAGAGAATCAAGGCTGAGGATGGACAGAAGAACAAAATCAAGTTAAAAATTAATCCCCAGAGACTCCTTAGTTTGGGGCTTCTGAATCAGAAAAACTGAAGCTGGACAGGTGCTGCAGGAAGCAAAGGGATCAGGGAATACAGAGTCCAGGAGTGGGATCTTTGCCTCTTCCCCAGGGGGAGATTTCTGGATTTCCCAGTGGATAAGTCCATCCTTAGGGGGGTTGCTGGTTGTCCAAGGACTCCTGTCCTGCTGCCCAGTTTCCTGTGGCCCTAAGACTGAACACTAGGATTTTAAAGCTTGATTTTAAAGCCAGGCATATTTTCATAAGGAAATGTAGAGTCCTGACCTCACAGGTGTCCCACTTCATGTTGCTGCACTCTGTCCTAACGAGGGCACTGGGGCTCTCCGAGCTCCCCCCTTTGACCCTGTTCCTGTGCAGGCATTTCCAGGCTGGCTGCTCCCTCTCCAGGCAGGATTCCTGCAGCCCAGTGGCTCATTTGGCCAAGATTTGCTCAGGAGGAGGAGTCTTCCCAGAGCTGTGAAACTGTAATTTGTGGGAAATTGGGATGTGCTGGATCTGAACAGAGCTGCAACTGCTGGAAAGGGTCCCACATCCCTGGAACCAGCTCAATTCTCCAGAAAGGGGATGGAACTGGCCCCAGCTGTGCAAGGCTTTCCTCTCCTACCCACCCACGAGGGAATATTGAGAGGACCGAGGTCTGCAAGGGTCCCACTCTGGCCAGGAATTCTCAGAGGGGATTTAATGCCCAGTGGGAGTCTGCTCCTCTAGAAACCTCACTGAAGCCTTAAAACCACCCAAGCAGCCTCATGTGCTCACAGAAACCCAGAAAAGGAGATTTACCAAATTGTAAAAACATTTACGTTTTCAGGTTCAGCAAAACAGAACAAAATTTTAAATGCCATTGCTTTCAGCTGAAAAATGACACCTCAGGGGTGCCTCACCTAAAGCTCCTTCTGCTTTAAATTGGTTGCCATTGTTTTTTGTGACTGTTCTGATGGAAATGCAGACCACAGAGGGTTTTGAGTGAGCAGCATGGTCAGTGGAGATTCTGAAATTTATGGCAAAGTTGCAGTAAATTCTTTATTATAAATATAATCAGTTATCTCTGTGGACCAGTTTGCATGGAATGAAGAGATGTCTGTGTTCACAAGTGTATTTTCATCATCCCCACACAATCCTCTCTCTGTGAGCTCTGCGAGGGACTCGCTCACGGGCACAGAGAGGGAAAGCCTTTCCTGGTGCCTCTACAGAGGGCACATCCCAGAAAGGAAAGTATTTACAGCAGATACCTTGAGCTTCACTGTTTCCATGCAGTACCTCCTTTTGAACCAGCTGATCATAATTGTGCACTGAGAAAAGCAAAACTTCTCCTTTAGCACTTCGAAGGCCTTGGAGAGCCAGTGAAGATGGCAAGAGGTGATTTTGGAGGAGCTGTTTCCTTGTGAGTGCCCATCCTCTGCTCTGGGGGAGCGAGGAGCTGTTCTGGGTTTGGGTCCCTTCGTGTGTTGGGGGTCCCAGAGCTGCCCTGGCCCCTCTGGCTCCCTGGTGAGGGTTCCCCTGCTCACACACATCCCTGCAGCCCGGGCTGCCCTGTCCCCTCCGAGTCCTTTCCTGTGCTCTTCCCACCCATGGGATCAACTTCTTCATCCTGCTGAGGTTCAATGCAATTTGCTGAGACTCCCACGGTCTCCTCCTTGGTCTCCTCTCAGCACCTTGGACAGCACCAGCAGAAAGGCGGAGTGTGCTCCTTCATTCCTGGTGATCCACAGCCTGTCCCGGCAGGAGACTGACTTCCAGGTGCTAATTAATTCCCAGACCCGTGCTAAGCTCTGTGTTTTGTTCACTTGGGTGGGGCTGTCCTTGTGCTGTGCTTCACTCAGACACAAAACAAAACCGTGTGGAATGAAAGCTCCCTGAAGGGCTGGTGCTGCTCTTTGTCCCTGCACCCATCCAATACGGTTTTGTGGGGAACAGGGGGAATTTACACCTTTCCACGGATTCTGGAGGGGTGGTGGGGTCTGTGTTATCCTGGGGAATGGGGGTAAAACCAGGTAGAAAGAGAATTCAGACCCTGCTGCACAGGAGCGATCTTCCCTTGGAAGAAACGTGGGCGAGTCAGCAATCAAACCAACAACTATCCGGGGCAGAGGGGGAGTGCCCATCCCTGGAGGGGTTTAGAAGCCATGGGGATGTGGCACTTGAGGACATGGGTTGGACTCCATGACCTTCAAGGGCTTTTACAACCTGAGTGATTCCATCGTAAGTCTCCTTTAGACCCACAAGGCTCTTGGTGTATCAGGAAGGAGTTTTCCCCCAAATTTTGGACAGCAGTGCTGGATGCACCGAGCAAGTGCTCAGCCCTGTCAGCCTGAGTGATGTCCAACAAGGGGCTGCATTGAGGGGCTCTTCCACTCTGCTGGGTACAGGCACTTGAGCAGTTTGAGCTTCCCTTGAAGGACAAATTCATGGGAAGGTGACCGCCACTGACTGGGACATTGAACAAACCCATTCCTGGCCTTATTCTGGTGTCCAGCTGTGTGTGGCCCCTGGGGCCTGGTCCCACAGCAGCCCTGCAGAGCTGGGGTGGAGCAGTGATGTTGCAGGGAGCTCTTTGAATGTTCCAGATGGTTTTGTGTAGTTTGGGTCAGGAATGAGCCCAGCAGCACCTCCCTCCACTCTGTGCACACACAGGGCACTGCAGCAGCACAGCTCCTCCAGATGTGCCTCTGGACATGGGGCCCTTTCTGTTGGAGTTGCTCTTTCTGTAAAGAAGCCCCTTGCAACTCTGAACTCCTNCCTCTCATCCTGTGGGTTTGCAGGGTCCCATCCTGTTTGGCCTTCTCCTGGGATCAGCTGCTGCTTCCCTGATTCCCTGGAGCCCTCTGGGCTTTCCCTGTACAGTGGGTTTTGCCTGAGGCCTTTTCCTCGCTGCCTGAGCTGATAAAAGGCAGAACTCGCTCCTTTTGTGTGCAGGCCTGAAATGTGACTGATCCTTCGTGCCTGGCTCTCTGGGTGAGGTGTGTGATAGTCTGGCTTTTCATTCTGTTATTGCTCCAGATTTTATTTCTCATTCCAGCGAGAATCTTTAAATTGCACTCTTTGGACAATAATTGCCAGCAGAATCACATTGTCTTTTCACAAATTTTAATGCTGCTCCTAAGCCTGGATGCAGCTTCTTTTGGAGCACTTTTTCAGGGGACTTTGGCCCTGTTGTTCTAAATTCCTTCTTTTCCCTGTGATTTCTGGGATGATCTCTCCAAAGCAAACATGCAGCATTATTACAAAAACTCAAATCCTTGGCAGAGACATTTCCACCATTAGATTTGCTATTGTAACTCTACAGTTGGGGCTCCACCATCAGCCACACTTTTGCCTTTCCCAGCTTTCAGAATCCACCAGGAAAATCCCCCCATGGAATTGCAGTCAGTACAGCACTCCTCAGGCAAGGGGCTGTTTGGGAAGTGAGATTGGGATGGGGTTTTCCTCCTTTTTTCAACCACAGTTGATAAATACAGGTGTGTGTGCAGGTGAGACCCCTTTGGAACCCCTCAGCACCCAGGAGTTCTGAGCTGTGTCCTGAATTTGGCAGCATTTTGCTCCAGGAGTTACATTTCCAAATTAAAGCATTCCCTGCATCCAGGCCTCTCTGGACAAATATTTATTTTTGGAGTTTTTTGTGGCTCCCACACAAGATCCAGCAAACCCAGGCCTTTCTCCAGTGTCACTACCTTCCTGTGCTCCTGTTCCAGCCTCTCTCCAAACCTGGGGCTGTGCAGGGATGATCCAATCTCCTGGGTTTGCCCTCACAGCCCTGAGGGGAAGAGGATGGATCAGCCTGTGTTGTGTCCCTGGCATCCTTGCACAGGAGACGCTCAGCTGGCTATCCCAGGAATACAGACCTGGATGAGATCCCACTGGAGCCCTTTTCTCAGGGCTCACAAAGCAGGTTTTTTTCCCTCATTATTGCTCCAGAGCTGTGGCTGTTCCATGTCCTCTATTCCAACCCCAAACACTGCCATGTCCAGGCGGTGCCATGGCACACTTGGGTCCCACAGATGAAGCTCTCAAGTGCCCCCTGAAGAGCCTAGAGGGGTCAAAGCCTCTGGAAAACCTGAGCAGGGATGTCCCCCAGCATCACAGGGCAATACCAATACCTGCCACAATTTGTGTGTGAGGAGCAGAGGAGGAGCAGCCAGGCTGTGCCCTCCCACAGGGAAAAGCTGAAATCCCACTGGGATGTGGCTGCAATCTCAGCTCAGCCCTTTCTCTTTCCTTCTGCAAGGAAACCTCTGATTTATGAGCTACATGTGGGCTTTAATGCCAGGATGTGGGCAGGGCCCTGGAGATGCTGCCACCCTGCCCAGCAGAGCTGCTCTGTCCCAGGGAACCACAAGCCATGGAGTTCTTCACCCGTTCAATCCATCCAGGAAGAGAAGGACACAAACAATCTGGTAGATTCTAGGCATTTGTAGAGAATTCTGATCTTTTCAGCACAATTCCCATATTCCCTGCCCCAGCACTTAGGTTTCCTGGGATGGGCTGAGGCTCCACGGCTCCTTGGTGTGAAACACATTACTCACCTTGCCAAGGATTTCCCTTGCTGGAAATAGAGTGTGGACGAGGAACTGTACACATTCTTCTCAGGATGACAGTGATGAGAGGCTGGGCAAGCAAAGCATGGCCCCAGCCAGTCCCACACCTGAGCAGCTGGGCTGGGGAGGGATGGAGAGGGACACTCCCAAACTTTGGCAATTTCTTTTTAATTTTTTTAAGAGAGGAGATTCATAAGCTCCCGGGAAGTTCTAAAGCCATGAATGTTATTTTGTCTGGAAGTACTGCTGGCCCCTGTGCAGAAGGGAAGGGAAGTGTCCCACTGGCAGTGTCCAAGGCCAGGCTGGACAGGGCTTGGAGCAGCCTGGGACAGTGGGAGGTGTCCCTGCCCATGGCAGGGGTGGCACTGGATGAGCTTTAAGGACCCTTCCCACCCAAACCATTGTGGGATTCTGTGATTCTGTGAGTCAGTGACTCTCCTGAGCCCAGCATGTTTTGGATCAAGCCCTTGCAGAATTGGTGACCAGCTTTGCAGGTGCCCCAGGGCCATGAGCCTCTTTCCACACCTGCTGGATTGCCAGGGCAGCTCTGCCTTGCACCACTCATCCCCCAGCCCCACCATGGTGACAATTGGGGTCCCCAGATACAGGGCTCAGGCTCAGCTGTCATGATTCACTGGTGGTGTGCAGCAGTTCATTTCCTGCTCTCTGGATTTTACCAGAAATTTCCTTTTTTATTGTCATGTTTCTGTTTCAGATCAATAAAAGATAACAGGCAGCACTGGGCGGGGAAAAGATCCCTGGGAGAAATTTCCCCTTGGAAAGAAGAGAACAAAATAAATACTACAAAGGTTAAATCCACAGAGTAGGTTTAATTCCTGAATTCAGCAGTGAGATGTTCCAAGCTTTCATGGACTAATTTGGGTTGAAAAGGATCTTTAAAGGCCATCAGCTCCAACCCCTGCAGTGAGCAGGGACATCCTCAACTGGATCATCAACCAGATCTTCCAGATGTTGCCCAGCATTCTTTGCCCAACATTTCCGACATCCCAGAGCTGACCAATCCTGCAGAGCCCCAGCAGGACCCAGGTGCTGCTGCAAGGCTGCATCTGCAGATGTGGTGCTGTGACTGTCCCACTCAGCACCCAGCCTGGATCCTGTGGCAGGGTCACAGCTCCCAGCACAGCCTGGGATCCTGTGGCCCTGTGATTGTGCCCACCTCAGGTACAGCAGGAATAATGACAGAGGAGAGGCTGCTCTGGGAGGATGTGGGGTGCAGGCTGCTGTTCCCAAAGGAAATGCAGAACTCCTGTGGGACACTCAGGGATGCTCCTTCTGCCCCAACACTTGTGAGGAAGAAGATAGCAGGATGAAGCCCCCAGTGGGAAGAGCAGGAGAAATCCAGCTGAACACAACACCCAAATGCAGGACAGACATTGGCCACGCTTCTCACTTCCTGCTGCTGGAGGAGGCAGTTGTGTTCCCACCCCTGTGGGATGGACACTGGGCTCCTCCAACATGCAGAAAAACTGGGACAGAGGCTCTGGTGGAAATTCCACCTCATCCCAGAGTTCAGCACTGCAACACCCAAAAGTCCTGGAGCCAGGGGAAGAGCAGAACTCTAAGCCTGCTGTGGCAACCCTGCTGTGAAACTGAGCTTCATTTCTTGGGAATGCAGCCCTGGGATGTACTCCTGGATTCCCCACCTCTGGAAATGGGTGAAGAAGTTCCATTTTTACCAAACCAGCACTTGGCACTCTGTGTGAAGCCAGCGCTGCTCCCAGGGCTGCAGCTCTTGCTGAGCAGAGCAAAATCCCTGTCTCAGGTGCTCGAGGAGGCTCAGGTGCCTCTTTCTCCATGTGAGGAGCTTTGCAGTCTTTGGAGTGTTGGCTTCCATGTTTCTCCTTGGATGTTCAGGCCTGAATTTGCATTTCAAGTCCCACAGCTCTGCCTCTTCAGTGGGAAGTGCTCACCTGAGGAGGGGAGCATGTGGGATAACAAGTACACCACGCTGGGAGCAAAGCAGCTCGTTCATCACCTGAAGTGCTGCTCAGTGTCTGTGATGAGCTCTGCCACGCCACGAACCCACTCCAGGGAGGGTGGGTAAACCCCCACGGCCTGGGCATCATGTCTGGATCACAGCTCGTGTTATGCAAGCAGCAAGGCAGGGGCAGGGCCTCTTGGTGTGTTCCCAGGTTTATTCCCACAAAATCGCTTCTGGCCTTCCTTCAAAGGAGGAAGGATGGAAAAGCAAAGGAGATTCCTGTCTCAACTGTAATTTCTATGAGCAGCAGAGCAGCCAGGGTGCACCTTGTTCTTCCCAAGCTACCCTCCTGATTGTGCACAGTGCATTTTCTGTGCTGGGATGGCATTTTCCCAGCTGGGATGAGGGTTTGGGTGAGGTGACAGAAAGGGAAAGATGTGCCAGGGATAAGATGAGGATAAGAAACAGCCTGTTACAACTCAGAAAGCCACTGACTAAACCAAATCAAGGGTAAAGACTCAGCTGAGGGGACACAGGGGGAAGGAAAAGAGTTGTTTACAAGCTTTTTTATTTCTATTCCATCTGGCCCGGTCACTGAGTTCATCCTCTCCCAGAAATGTGGTTATTCAAGTTTATATTCTAATAAAGCTGGATTTTGAGTTTAAAAGCCCATTTGGTCTTTGGAGAGAGTTCACACAAGGAAAGGTGTGGGCAGGCACTCTCTGCTCCCTGTTTTGGGAGCCCAGTGCCCTGCAGGACCCTGCCAGGGGCTCTGCAAGGTGGGGCTGGAGCAGGATGCAGGGACAGGATCCAGGGACAGGATCCAGGGGCAGGATCCAGGGGCAGGATGCAGGGGCAGGATGCAGGGAGAGGATCCAGGGGCAGGATGCAGGGACAGGATGCAGGGACAGGATGCAGGG
>VZTZ01036309.1:19703-62985 GCA_013400955.1 Drymodes brunneopygia
ATCCAGGAGTAGGATGCAGGGGCAGGATGCAGGGGCAGGAGGATCCAGGAGCAGGATGCAGGGGCAGGAGGATGCAGGGGCAGGAGGATCCAGGAGTAGGATGCAGGGGCAGGAGGATGCAGGGGCAGGATGCAGGGGCAGGAGGATGAAGGGACAGGAGGATCCAGGGGCAGGAGGATGCAGGGGCAGGATGCAGGAGGATTCCTGGCATGGACCAAGGAGGAGAAGGAGGTGAGGAAGCTGCCGGATGAGGGTGATGAGGGGTCTGGGAGCCCGCTCTGGCTCAGATTAGCTCCTTGATTACTGCACTGTGTTCTCATCAGAGGAGAAGAGGGTTTGATCAAAGGCAGATTACCTCAAACGGGGAGAGGAGGTTTCATTAGGGAGGCTCAGATGATGTGAAGTAACTGAACTCATCTTCTGAGCAGGGCAGCTTAACCCTTGGGGAAGGGCTGCTCTCCCACCCCCCTGTTCCAGTAGCAGCTCCCGGCACAGGCAGATCCTGCAGGAGGCCCTGGAGCTCAGAGATGCTCCAGAACTGACACTTGAGCCCAGATGTTTGTCCTCATCAAAGATTCTGTCTCTTTCTGCCATGATTAACCTGAGGAGGAGGGCTCTTCCAAACCCCACCTCCAGCAGGAGAAGTGGAATGGGAAACCTCCAGCAATCTTGTGCACAATCAGCCCAAAACCTGCTGAAAGAGTGTTCAACACCCAAAACCTGATTTGAGGGTGTGTTCAGCACTCAGCTTTCTGCTGAGGCTGCTGCAGCTCTGCTGCTGCTGGAGCAGGACAATTCTCCTGCTCCTTGTCCCCTTGGTGTGTAACCCTGCACAAGCTGTTGGCTTTGAAACCAGCATCTTCCAGGAGATCCAACAGCTCCTTTTGCTCAGCTCTCTCCATGCCTGGCATGTTTAAAAGTGGAAATAATTGCTTGGGTTTTATCTGTCCAAACAGAGCTGTGTGTGAGTAGATGCATCCCATCCTCTCCTGCTCCCCAGAGCTCGTTGTCTTGGTTGTCTTTGCAGCTGACAGAGAGAAATTGGCACTTCCAGGGCACAGGGAGGCCTCTGCTATCAAAGGTGTCTGAAGAAATGCAGCTGAGCTGCTCCCAAGAGCATCCCTGCTCCCCACTGACACCGAGATTTCAGACAAGTTGCTCTGAGGGGGCAGAGGAGAGGAGAGGCTGGTGTTTGCTCTGAGCAGCAGGGCAGGTTTGGAAAAGCAGAATGTAGAATGGAGTTAGGGAACCACAAGAACGTGTAAAACAATCCTGGGGCAGGGCTGACAGCAGAACTCCTCCCTTTCCCATGGGATTCCTCACGCAGGTTTGGGTATCAGGAAGGGCTGGGGGGGTCACTCCTCAGAGCTGGACTCCAGAGCTCTCAGCCCTTCCCTCTTCCCCACTGCCTCCTCCTCCTCCCTGCTTTCTTTTATTCATTAAAATTCAAGTTGTGTTCAAGCTGCTGCAGACTCAGAAATGTGCCCAGAGCTTGTCCTGGGGGAGCCATCCCTGGGCATCCCTGGACCCTCCCAGCCAATTTCCTACACTGCCAGCAATACCAGTGTCCACTGGGTGCTGGTCCTGCCAGAACCAGGCTCTAATTGGGCTGTAGAGAGTGTCCTTCACAGAATGATCAGTGCTGGGACACTCCCGGTAGGAGAAAGCTTTGTCCAGGCTTTGGATGAGCTGGACCTTACACCCTCTGCCTTGGAAGAGAGCTACAAGTACTTGTGGAAACATTTACAGGTGAGGGGAAGAATGGGTTCAGGATATTTTAATCCTGATACTCCTTAATATCCAAGGGCATCGCACTGCAGTGAATGTCACCCTCAGGCAGGAGCATCCCTTGGCTCCAAGTTCAGTCATTCTCTGTGGGTTTACAGTAACCCCTCAGGACAAGGCCGGGGTTTTCCTGGGAAAGGGAGGCTGTGTGAAGATCTGAGCTGTCTAAAGTCTAACAGAGCTCTCCTCCAAGTGCACAGAGAGCAAACCAGGAAAGCCAAACAGGAAACAAATGAACACCTGGCCTGGGCAGGGCTGAAGTGCTGGAGAAAATCTGTTGGCTGATTTCATGGTCCTTAGGTGGAGATCAGGGCAAGGTTCTTCCCCCAGAGGGTGCTGGGCACTGCCCAGGCTCCCCAGGGAATGGGCACGGCCCCGAGGCTGCCAGAGCTCCAGGAGTGTTTGGGCAGCGCTGCCAGGGATGGCCAGGGTGAGATTGTTGGGGGGTCTGGGCAGGGACAAGGATGGGACTGGGTGATCCTTGTGAGTCCCTTCCTGCTCAGGACATTCCAGGATTCTGTGATTCTAAACAGAGATGAAACAAAATGATCCCTCAAGACAATCATGGACTGTGGGACTTTATCTCTGCTCTTTGACCTTGCACTGCTGGGATGAGGAATCCACCCTTCCATCACCCAGCTCCTGAGGAACCTTGCCAGAAATGAGGAGTTCAATGTTCACCCTGCACAGCTGAACCAAGGCTTGAAGATGATGAGAACAGAGCCTTGTACAGCTCCTCTTGCTTCTTTGGTTTTTTTCCCTGCATTGACCCTCTTTTCCCTTTCCTCATTTCCCGCCTTGCACAGGATCCTGGCTTTGCTGGCTGTAACTGCATCCTTTGGGGTATGGATGAGGCTCTGGAAGGGTTAAACAGGTTCCTGGCTGATGTCCCTTTGCCAGGTCCCCAGGAATGGCTCACTGGATGTACTGAAGCTGTTCCTCCAACACTGACTTGCTATTTGATCTCTCACCAGAGACAGATTTTCTGCTTTGCTGCTCTTTCTGGCCATGTTAACGTGATTTGAGCCTTGTTTTGCCTCATAGAAAGCAGAATCAAATTCCAGCAGTGGCAGCACCTCAGCCTGGTATCATTGCATTGATTTATTCCCCCTGCCCCAAAAGCACAGTTACTGCTTTCTGTAGTAACGTCACAGAGCCTTCAGACAAGGAGCCTTGCTCTTTTGAGGGTTTCTGTGGCTAAAGAACAGTGAGTAAGAGATGTTGTCACGAGGGAAGACTTAATAGGCTCCAAATTCCCCTCCCCCTCCCCAAATTCCTCATTAAAGCTGACATTGGCTCTCCCTGGTCCTCATGGCCAGGAGAATTCCACAAGTGCCACTCTGGGATGTGACAGTGCCTTCTCTGTCCCCAGTGGTGCTCAGAGCCCAGTTAATTCATCAGGAGAAGTGTGTGGGAAGCAAAGGCATGGAGAGGGCATGGGAAGGATTTCAGCAGCCAAGGGAGCTCGGGAAGTGTGGCAGGGCTGTGGCAGAGAAGAGGATGTGGGACAGAATGGGACAGGAAAGAGGAGGGGGACAGAACTGGAAAAGGACCAAGAGCCAGAGGAAATGCTGGGAGATGCATGGCCTCCAGATAAAGTTACTTGGGACTAGGAACTCCTGGGAATTCCCAGCCCCGAGCTCCCAGAGACATGCATTCCACCACCTTTGAACCAAATCCTTCTACTTTCTCCCAGAGCAGCCCTGAAACAGAGCAAAACCTCATCCCTGAGTCCCCCAGGTTCTTGTTCCTGCCCCATCCACGCCAGCCTGGCTGCCAGGACAGGTGGATTGTTCTCCCACCTGGTGTTCCCCAGCCCTGCCCTCTGGAAACCAGGCTGTGCGAGCATCCCTGCCCGTGGTCCCTTGGAATGTCACAGCCTGGGCTGGTGTCTTTGGGGCACAAATATCCTTGGAGGATGGAAAACCAGAGGGGGAAGGAAAGCAGAGGAACTCCTGGCCCAGGATTTTGGGACTCCTGAGGCCAAGAGGCAGACTGAGCTCTCAATGCTGCTCTGAGTAATGATTGCAAAACATTTTTTCCTGCAGCCTCTCCAGTGCTTTTTTCCAGGGGAGGAAGAAGTCCAAGGAGAAGGCAGACTTGACTTGCCCCTCATTGATTTATAACTCTCATGTCAATGGCTCATGCCCTGACCTGGGACAAATACGGTGATCCCAGGCCCCAGAAAAGCAGATTATTTTTGCAATATATTCAAGCACCTGGACTTCAAGTCCATCCCAGGGTCCACGGCATTGCTTTCCTTCCTGAAGAATGTGAGGAAATAAAAACAATGAAGACAATCCCTTTATAAGGACCAGGCCTTTGTCTCCTCTAAGGATAATGCAGAGATCCCTGCAGGTGGAGATCAGCAACCCTTTCTTCTCTGAGGATTTCCCAGTTTTTGTCCCAGAGACTGATTGTGCTCATTGCCCTGGGAATAAGTGTGCCAAGTGCTGGGAGCCCCACCAGTCCCACCCTGGGATGTGACATGGTCTCCTTTGTACCCTCAGATCCCAGCTAATCCATCAGAAGTCTGTGGGGAGCAGAAACCCTGGAGAGCGCATAGGAAGGATTAAAGCAGCCAAGAGAATTCTGATTTATCAAGTGGGACAGCTGTCTGCTCTTCAGAGAAGCACAGAATCCCAGGATCATGGAATGGTTTGGGTTGGAGGGACCTTAAAGCTCATGCAGTGCCACCCCTTCCATGGGCAGGGACACCTCCCACTGTCCCAGGCTGCTCCAAGCCCCAATGTCCAACCTGGCCTTGGGCACTGCCAGGGATCCAGGGGCAGCCACAGCTGCTCTGGGCAACCTTTTCCAGTTCCTCTTGGAGGTCTCTGGAACTTCACTCTCTGCCAGCAGTGTTATAGCCCCTTTCCTCAGCAATGAGAACATCAGCATTCCCACACTGGATGCCATCTCTCTCCTGGCCATCAGTGGCAGGAAAATATGGACCAGAGACTTGGAAAATCCAGGCAAAGCTCTGGGAAGAGCCAGACAGGTGTGGGATCCCACCTTGGCATGCCTGGCATACCAAAGGTACATGGGACCCCTCTGATGTCCCCAATGCCTGGGAAAGGCCTCTGCCTTCTCCCCTTTCTCCTCCCATTGGGAATGGGTTGGGATTTCCTCCAGGCAGCTGAGGCAGGAGGAGGAGCAGCTGCAGCCCCCATGTGAGACACAGAAAGAAATTCCAGCCCTGCTGAGGCAGGAGTCAAACCTCGTTAGCGTTATTGCACATTAGAGATGGTCATTATCTAACAGCAAAGGTACTGCACCCAACACAGGGTAATTTATTTTGGATCTCGTTATGATGGATAAAGATTAATTAATCACTGTGCTGGAAGTTAGTGGTTGCCTAGGGAGCCATGATCACCACCTGATTATCTTTAACATAGGCAGAGAGAGAGCAGTCCCCACCAATTCATGTCTATAATACACTCATACCGTGCTTGAAACAGACTCATTTCCCAAAGCTGGGCAAAAATGAGGACTGGAATTAATTTGGAGGGAAATTGGAATTAAAAAAAGTGAATGAAGACATGAAGTTCTTTCATGAGGGCTGATTAGGTCAGAATTTCACCCCAAAGAAAGATGATTTTGCCTGAAAGTCTGCGCTGGTTTAGTGGTAAAGAGAAGGAGCTGTTAAAATAAAATGTCACATGGACAGAATGGAGACCGAGAAAAATTCATGGTTAGTGGCATGAAGTACAGCAAGGAAAGATAGCAACTGATAAGGAAAACTGAACATAACAACAACAACAACAACAACAACAACAACAATAATAATAATAATAATGACAATAATAATAAATCCCTAGCTGCAGATTGGTGAGCGATGTGGGGTTTCTGAAGAGGTTTTTTGGGTTTGCATGGCCAGGTTTTCGAGCAGGGGGGTCACAGAGATAATGCTGCTGTGAGGAGCTGCCAGAAGGTTCCCCCATTCCCCCAACAGAGCCAATTCCAGTGGCTCCAGGACAGACCCTCCCTGGCCAAGGCCCAGCCCAGCAGGGATGGTGCCACCTGCCTTGGGAGGGTCCCCCACCTGTGTGATCCAGGCTGGTGGCATCCGTTCACTGGTGACACCAGGACTTGGGGCACATTGGGACAATGAATTCAGACCAGTTTAAGCCAGTTCAGCTCCCCAGCCCAGAAAAAACTTCTATTTATTCTTTCTCTCTTGACAAAACTACACAGGCAGAAGGGCACACTGGACAGTGGGATTCCCTCGTTGGTTGTGCCTTGGAAAGCCAAGCCATGCTTTAGGATGGAGGAGCTGCTGGCAGTCAGGGGCTCAGGCCAGCTGGGAAGGTTGTGGGGTTGATGTGAAGGTGTCAAGCCAGAAGAGGCCACGTGCTCATGGCCAGGTGATGGAGGGTGCCCAGGAGAGCAGAGACAAGGTTCCCTCTCTGGCTGTGCCACTGGGGGACTGGCACTGAAATGTCCCCCCCTTTTGTGCCCTGCTCTGACACCCAGGTGCCCTTGGTGGGGAACAGGATGCACAAACCTGTCTGGAGCCCTCCAAGAGCTGTGGTTTCATGAACCACAGTCCTGCTCGCTGTGTTTGGGAGGCTGCAATGACATTCCTGGCCTTCACCTTTCCACATGTGCCAAAGTGGCAGCACCCTCTGCACTGGGGACAGGTTCCAGTCCTGTCAAACACAGAGCCTCACCCTGCACTTGGCCAATTCCTTCCCCTGCCCATGGTCCTGTTCAGCCACCTGACACAGCACAAAGTCCCTCATTCGGATTATTAATAACTCCTCTGTGCTGAAAGGAAATATTCCTGATCCCATTCTGCCAATCCCCCAGTTCCTGACTCAGGACCTGTGGGAGAACATGTGCTGTCCCATGTCCCCTCCTGAAATGGCTCAGCTCCCTCCCACAGTGAATCCATCATGAGCCTCAGGACACGAGAGGAGCCTCGGGAACTGGTGGTGTTGTGTAAACAACCCCCAACCCTCAGGTGCTGGGGACTTTCACATGGATCATCATCTCCCTGCCTGGGACATGAGAAGCAGATAATTCCTGATGGGTCCAGGCACTGCCTTTCCCTTGGACAGCCCATGGGATGGTGCCAGTGGGTGTCAGAGCACAGCCAGGTCTGAGTCCAGCTGAGGACAGAGCTGGATCCAGATGGGTGGCTGCTGGCAGGACAAACAGACACGGCAGAGTGCTGCAGGATGGTGAGACAAGGCCAAACTCTGCCGCAGGGGAGGGTTCCAGTTACCTGGGGGAGTGTGGGTGCAAGCAGAGCTCTGAGCTGCCAAGGCCTGGCTGCAGGGGTGAAGGTGTTGGGTGTCTGTGGAAGGGCGAGGGGTGGGATGGACCGAAATACTGGCCTTGTCCCCGTGGGCTCACCCTTGTGGATCACTGTGGTGGGTGGAGATGAGGGTCAGACCCCCACAGGGTTTAACCCTCCTGGCTTTGCCCGGCTGTCCCACTGTCCCACCAAACCCAGCCCGGCCCCAGGGCAGGGGAACAATCCTTGGTGGGGGGAATTTCCTGGGAGTTGCAGCAGGTAGACTCCTGCTCTGCCAAGACCAGGGATCTGGCTGGCCTGGACATCTCCAGGCATCCCCCACTAGAGCCCAAATCCTGGTCCCACTGCAGGGATGCTCTGCCTCCCACCCCTCCCAGTGCTGATGAGGAGAAGCTGTGCTGGGAGCACTATCCAGCTCTGGGAAGGGCAAGGAGGCTGAAAATATTGGCATGAACCAGTGGGAGCCAGATGGGAACCATGACAAAACCTTCCCAGGCTGTTTTGTACTCCACACACTGAATCACAGCCCTGTCACCCCAAAGGTGGGAATGCTTCCCAAAGGACCATGATGGGAAGTGGAGTGGGGGACAGTGGTACTCCAAGAGGAGTGTTCTGATCCTCCCCAGAGCGACAGTGGAGCTGGGATTCCTGTTGGGAAGCGTTTCCAAACACTTTCAGCAGGATCTCCTGGGAGTTCACACACAGCCCTGAGCCTGCCCTGCTCACGGCCTTTCCGTGAGCCACAATCAGCAGCCTCGGGATGTTTCAAGGAAAACAGAGCTTCATTCATGGCTTTGTTGTCCTGAGCCAGCAGCTTCCCTTCCCTTCCCTGCCAGCTGCAGCCCGGGCTCTGCTGCCAGCCCGGGCACGGGACACAGAGCACTCACTCCGAGCCAATTTATCCCAGAAAAGGCAGGAAGGCACGGGGAGGAGCCGGGCTGGAGCATGGAGAGCTGCAAAACACTTGGGCTGAGCCTGTTCCCACCTCCTGCTGGGCTTCCAGTCGGGAAGGGACAAAGTCTGTGCCCAGGGAGTTTTCCCAACTGGAAAATTGTGCTGAGCAGAGCTGGTGGAAGATGCTGCCAAGTCCAGGGAGAGACCCGGGAGTTCCTGGGAGGGAGGGGAACCCTGGGGGCAGCCTGAGCCCAGAATCACACTCCTGGTGGCTGATGCATCCCAGCTCAGGACTGGATGCTCTGGACTCATGGCAAAGCCTTCCCTGTCTAGTCCAGACCAGCTCACTTCCAGATGTGGGAGTCTTAAATGACTCAGAGAAGTCAAATCCCAACACTCACTGAGACCAATCCCAAAGACTCTGAAACCCTCTGAGCTGCCAGGCTCGGTCAGCAGGTGTGAATCAGAGCCACTGTCCCAGCAGAGCCTGCTCAGGCTGGGGCTGCTCTGGCAGTTCTGCCTCAGCCAGCCACTGACAGGATGCTGGCAATCCCAATACAGCGGGAATGGGGATGGCACACATGACAGGGATGGATCATTCCGAGGGGGAAGCTGGAGAGGCAGCACCCAGGAGGAGCTTGGGAGGTGGCAGGGCTGGGTCCTGGCAGAGGGAGAACAGACCCAGGGGAATAACTGCACCATTTCCCAGGGCTCAGGGTGTGCCTGCCTCCTCCAGGCTGCTCTTGCCTGAAGTTCTTCATGGGAAAAAGGGAAAACACCACATGGAGCAAAGTCCACTTAATTTTTGGCAGCCTAAGAGCTGAGGTCATGTAAGTGATACATGTAAGTAAGAACTCCCTATTTAGGGATGCAATCAAAACTGTCACACAAAATCTTCCCATGTGTGTCCTCTCCTCTGGTGCTGTGCTCACCCCTGCAGTGTCCCCGTGGGGCTCTGGGAACTCAGACCTGGCCTGGAGTGCCCAGGTCCTGCAGACAGAGTCACAGAGGGGTGGGGGAGTCACAGAGGGGTGGAGGGGAGTCACAGGGGGTCACCGGTGTCCTCAGCCCTTTGCCGGGATGAATCTGATGTTCAGGGTGGGGTTTCCTCTGTCTCCATTTTGGACACCCCAGGATTATTATTTTATCCTCTCTCTTCCTAAATTCCTGGATAAAGTTTGGAAGCTTCACAGGAACGTCCCACAGCTCAAAGGGCTCTTTTCATCCTACACAACAACCTGGGTTTGTTACACCATCACCATACTCAGGGTTTGTCCCAACAGCAGCAGCTCTGTGATTGCTCTGGGCTGTTGTCAGCCCTTGCTGAGGCCCAGCCCCAACACCCCGGGTCAATGAAGGCCTTTGGCTTCCAGCTGGGAATGACAAAAGTGTTCCCTGGGCTGCACTGGCACCGTGGCCAGGGACACACAGATGTTATCCCAGCCTGGCTGCTCAGTTCATGGCACAGGTGATGCTTTCACTCAGGGTTACACACAGGACCTGTTTCCCCAGCAGGGACCTGTGGGTTTCCCTGCAGGTACAGGATGAGGCCAGGCTGGCTGTGATCAGCACAGGGAGCTGCTCAGCCCATTTTCCTGAGCAGTGCAGCAGTGGAGGGCAGGATCTGCCTTCTGGCTGCACCAGTGCTGAGCACAAAGGGGCAGCTGGGAAGTGGGAACCTTCCCTTGTCTGCCCCACACTTCTCATTCAGAAATTACCTATAAATCATGGAATTATAGGATGGTTTGGCTTGGAAAGGCCCTTAAAGCCCATCTTAAAATCATCCCCTGGGCAGGGACACCTTCCACACTGCTGGTGACAAACAGAGCTGGCAGCAGCCCTGGGGACAGGGAGGGACAGGAGGGGGGTTCCCACCTGTGTCCTTTAGTCCTGCCATGCTCTGCCCTGTCAAGGGGTGCCAGGCTGGGGCTGCCCAGCTTTGCCAGCCCATTCTGACCCACGAGGTGCAGCCGGAGGGGCAGATGGAGGGGCAGCCAAGATAGCAAACAATTCCATTTTTCCATTTTTCACCTCACCCAGAGCTGGGGACCCCTGGAGCTCCTTGTGGGAGGACATCCCAGTGACTGGGGTGGCTCAGGGATTGCCACACTGACGTGGAATGAACTTTTCAGCATGGGGGTGCTGAGGTGAGGGTATGGGTGTGCCACACTTCTTGATCCACCTCCTTCTACCTGCCCTTTGTGGGGACCAAGCCCACCTTTGCCCTGAACAGGGAACATTCCCAGCTCCACACCAGGAACACTGTCAGGGAACAGTGACAGTGGCTTTGAGAGGAGCCCGTGTGCTGCTCATTCCCTGCTTGCAGTGAATGCAGAGCTCCCTCATCAACTCCTGCCATGCCAAACACTTGACTCAGGTCTCTGACAACATTATGCTGTCCAAAAATAATGAGATTTTAAAAATTAATTAACTCAGGCACTGNTGTATATACTCAGTGCCCTTTTTTTTTTCTTTTTTTTTTTTTTTTTTTAATGTTAGGAATTGTGTTTCCAGCTTTTTTCTGCAGTCATAAGCTTGGCTCTGATATGATTTTCATTCAGGACCGAGTGTCTTGTGTAATCCCCTGACTTTTGCAGCTGGGTCTGTGAGAAAAGAACAGCTTTCTGAGGGCTGAATCATCAGAGCTGCCAGCCCTGGGCAGCCTTCTCCAGCTGGGAAAGGAGATGGGGATGGGGATGGGACGGGATGGGATGGGATGGGACAAGGTGGGATGGGATGGGATGGAATGGGATGGGATGGGATGGGATGCTCCTGAGAACACTGCAAACTTGGCAATTAATGAATCCCTTCACCTGCAATTGCTTCACCTGTGGGTTTTGTGATCCTGCCTGTGGCACAGGGGCATTCTGCTCCTCAGCAAATCCCAGGATAGAACTCCTCACCATGGGATGGGTCAGAGTATTCCTGCACCCAGAGGCTGAGTAGGGTTTGAGGCTCTCATGGGGAGGTCAGGAGGAGCTGCCTGGTCCCACCCGCCTGCTGCTGCCACAGGTGACCTTGCAGAAAGAGAAGTGACTTCTCTGCCTGTGACTGCAGAGCCAACATCTGCTGGGTTTGGTTGTGATGTAGGGCTGGGTGATGCCTGGGAACACTCATACAATCCCACACCATGGAATGGTTTGGGTTGGAAGGGACCTTAAATACCATCCAGTCCAACCCTTGTCCTGGGCAGGGACACCTTCCACTGTCCCAGGTTACTCCATCCAGCCTGGCCTTGAACACTTCCAAGACAGGGTGATACTCAAAGCTCAATGAATTTCAGCAGATTCAAACATTTGAATAACACCAAATTCTCACTTGTCCTTTGCCCTTTTTCCATGGAGGCTTCACTTCCTCACCTTGCCAGTAAAGCTGCTGGTAACCCTCTATTTCCCCAAGGAGCAGAGCAGGTCTGGCTCCACAGCTGTCCTCCTCTTTGTCCCTATGTCACTGTAGTGTCCATGTCTGATGTCTTTCCAAGTGTGCACCACCCCAAGGGATGGGACTCAGTCCTATGCTTCTCCTTTGGCCCCTGTCAGACAGATTTCCTGAGAAGCTCCACAGCAGAAATGATTTTTTTTTTTCTAAAACCTGAGGAAAATGAGATGAACAGGTTGCCAAGAGAAGCTGTGGCTGCCCCTGGATCCTTGGAAGTGTCCAAGGCCAGGCTGGACAGGGCTTGGAGCAGCCTGGGACAGTGGAAGGTGTCCCATGGTAGAGGGTGGCACTGGATGGGCTTTAGAGTCCCATTCCACCCAAACCATCCTGGGATTCTCTGAAGTCCAAATATCCTTCAGCAATAAATCTGTGTGTGCTGACCCCTCCCAGTGTCCCAGTTTGTACTTCACAAACAAATAGGCCTGGGAGAGGAGAGAGGCTGTGGCTGCCCCTGGAGATTCCTGCTTTCCCCAGAATTCTCGGGGTGTCCTGCCAGGTTTCAGGGCTCCTGTCCACCCCAGGACTCTGCAGCCATGCGGGAGCAGTTCTGACTCATCCCGGCCTGGATCAGCTCCAGCATCTCTCCGCAGTCCCCAGAGCAGAGACCTTAAAGAAAAGGAGCTTTGGTAAATGTCAACATTTGTGCACATATTTGTTTCCTGTTTTGTATCCCTGACAAACTGCACAGCCAGGGTTTGATGGTGCTTTGATGGATTAAAGTCAGTTTTATTCCTCTTTTGCTTTGCCGTGCTGTCAGAATGGATAATGCAGATTCCCACACGGCAGCAGGTCTCTCTGGGAGAAGAAAGCCCTGACATCAGCCTGGCTGGGTTCCAAGGCTCCTGCCAGCCCTCTGTGAGCCAGGCAGCTCTCCAGAGCCGAGCACTTGGGTTTGGGACTCCTGGCTGGAAAAGCAGGAGTTATAAACTTGCTCAGCCTTGCTCCTTCTGACTGGAGGTGAGTCCTGGGCAGCTCCTCCCCACTGACAGACACCTGCAGGGGGGCATTGGCACCTACACCAGGTGTGTGTTCAGGGGTGAAGCCCTGAGCCCAGCAGGGCAGGGCAGGGAGCAGGCAGAGTTCCTCGCTGTGAGAGGTAAAGGTAAAGGGTTTTCACATCACTGCTGAGCATAAAAAACTTTGCAATTTACAGCACAGCTCAGTTCACAGCCGAGAGGCCCCAGAGGGACCTGTGTATGTAATACAGAAATCCATCCATCCACAACATAAATCTGGTTATGCATGAACACAGACTCATAGAATAAATAAGGTTGAAAAAGCCCTCAAAGATCCTGGAGCCCAACTAACCCAGCACTGCCATGTCCCACCAAACCCACCAAGCCACATCTCCCAGTGCCACATCCACATTTCCAGGGATGGGGACTCTACCCCTGCCCTGGGCAGCTGTGCCACTGCCTGAGCACCCTCTCCAGGAAGAAATGTTCCCAAATTCCACCCTGACCCTCCCCTGGGCCAGCCTGAGGCCGTTCCCTCTCCTCCTGTCCCTGTTCCCTGGGAGCAGAGCCCGACCCCCCCAGCTGCCCCCTCCTGTCAGGGACTTGTGCAGAGCCACAAGGTCCCCCCTGAGCCTCCTTTTCTCCAGCCTGAGCCCCTTTCCCAGCTCCCTCAGTTGCTCCTCATCACACTCCATCCTCATCAGATTAGCTATCCCAGTATTTATTATACAGAAAATAATTCTGTTCAAGGAATAAATTAATTCACTGAGGGGAGAAAAAACTTTCCTTCCACCTTCTAATTTTACAGCTGCTCAAGAAAATGAGGAGGGAGCTTGTCCAGCACAGCCACTCTGTGAGCTTGTCACTCACAGTCCCTGGTGAGCCCAGTCCATGGGGCAAGGGCTGCCTGTCCCACACTCAGTTTGCTGGGTATGTCTCAGCCAGGATAAAAAATCGGGATTCAGCATTTTGACCTGATAGGGTGATTTGAATCTCCATGTTGGCATTTCCCCTTGCACATCACAGACTGTGTGACCCCACCCTATTCCTGTTCCTAAATTCAGAATTCCCTGCAACACTGGCATCTTTAGGTGTGGAAAATGAGGGGACACCAAAGGGATGCACCGCACAGGGCAAGGGCAAACAATTAGTGCTTATTATTTAGCTAGAGAATATTTTTGGGGCCAGCAGCCTTTTTTAAATCATTGTGTTGTTGTTGTTGTTGTTGTGTTGTTGTTGGTCCCATCTGCAGTTCTTTGGTCAGTCATTTTTCATTGTCTTTTATTTATTTAGTTATGGGATTTTGGTGCTTCTCCCTCCTCTCCCACACATCCATGCACTTGTTCCATGGGTGCACTGGTTGATAGATTTTTCTTTCTCTCTCCCCATCTACCACTCTTTTTTTCTCTATTTATCCATCTGCTGTCTCAGTTTTGGTTTTTTTATCAAATCAAATTTGTCACTTTTGTTTCTTCCTGGTACCATCAGAGGTTTCTCCAGCTCAGTGCCTCTCTTGGCTGTTCCCTCATTAGTGGGGCTGTCCCTCATTAAAAAGGTTTGCACCAGTGGGCTGTGGCTGCTGTGGCCCCTCCTGGGGCTGGGGGGGTTGGTGGCACCCAGGGGGACACAAATACCAGCTGAGAGCCTGCTTTGGCACAGGAAGGAGCTGGGGGCACAAAGAGGCACTCACAGGAAGGATGAACACAAGAGTGACACGGCCTTTGAGGAGAGGCAAAGAGAAGAAAGGGCCTAAGGTCTGCGAGGAAAAGGAGCTGGGACAGCAGAAGATGGGGCTAGAAGGATTCTGGATGAAGATTTGCTGAGCCTGGACAATTGTGGCACTTGGTAGCTTCAGGCAGCATGGGAATAATGGCCTTGCTCTGCTGGGCTGGGTTAGCAAAGTGCTGCAGAACCTCTGTGCCCAAAAGAGGGACCAGAGCCCACGAGGGGAGGTTTCAGCCAGCCCTGAACAAAGCCTGAGGAGCAGGAGGAGGCAGCTGGTGCTGCTCAGTTCAGGTTCCCTCCTGTGCAGGATGGACGCAGCTCTGCTCCCCTGAGCTGTGGCACAGGAGGTCTGGAGCTTCCCAGGGACCTTGGATGTTCTGGAGATGCCACTGAGGCAGTGACCACAAGGCAGGGAAGACCAGGGAAGCAGCCCTGGTTTTTGGGGGAACTGGCAGGTGGGAGCCCATGGGTGGGAGCTCTGAAGGAGCTCAGGACACCTGGCAGGAGTTCCAGGACAGCCCCCCAGCAGGAGAACTATCCCTTCCAGCAGTCAGGAGAGCCAGAAGTTCAGTTTGGCTAAAGAGGGAACTCCTGCCTGAGCTCCAGCACAGAAGGACACACAGAGGAGGGGGAAGGGCTGGGAAAGGTGGGATACAGAAGCATTGCCCCAGGATGCAGGTGTTGGGAAAGCCAAAGCTCACCTTGAACTAAAGGCTCCAAGGGATGTCAGGAATGACCATGGAAAGGGCAGGGATAACCAAGGGGGCTGGGAATGGGATGGGTCATGGAGTGACAGCGATGCAGAAGAGGCTCAGCCAATGCCTCCCTTCCATCTGCTCCCATTGGCAAGAACTCCCAGGCCTTGAGGCTTGAGGAGGGGTTTCCAGGAGAACAACTCTTGGTACCAGAGGGGGACCAAGTCAGGAATCCCTTGAGTAATCCAAACCCACCTCAGTCTGTGGGACAAAGCAGGACATATTTTGGGTGCTCAGCAGCCAGATCCTGGCACTGTCAGACCACTCTGTCACTTCTCTGGATGCTGAAAGAGCTCAGAGGAGACCCCCAAGAGCTGCAGGAGCCTTCTGCCACAGCCAGGGCAGGAGGAGGGGCTGGAGGAGGAGCTGGAGCCGCAGCCTGCTCAGACTCCTCTGGAGCAGGAGCCGAGGGTGCTGAGCTTGCACCAGCTGTGCCAGCTCTGAGCAGACCTCCCCTTGCAGAGCCCCTGGGGGTGGAGGGCAGGGCTGGGGGAGCAGCTGGGACAGCAGGAGAGAGCAAATGGTGTCACCACCTCAGCCCAGTGCTGGGACCAGGGACAGAACCAGGGACAGAACCAGGGTCAAGCCTGCAGTTTATAGCATGTAAGAGATCCCTGGTGATGGAAAAGAACCGGCTGGGATTTGTCAGAAACAAACGATTGCAAATCAGAGCCTTTTTTTTTGGACAGTAAACTGGCTGTTAACAGAACACAAGAGGATATTCCCTGAGCAAAGCAGGGAAACAGATCCAGATTTCCTGAGAGGATGGGGGTGCAAGCAGATGAAGGCTGTCCCCAGAGAGCTCCTCCAAAGCTCTGTCCAAACAGGAAGGCTGTTCAGACAGGGCTGGCCTGAGACTGATCCTGTTTTCAGTTTAAATTCCTGGTTTACAGGATGGAATTGGGGAGCTGAGCCCTGTGAAGAATGCCCAGCTGGAATGAAGGGCAGGATTCAAACTAGGGTGGCTTGGATGAAATGTAAATGCTCTAAAAACAGTCACCTAAAAGGGGCTATGGAGAGGATGGAGCCAAACTCTTCTCAGGGCTGCATAATGAGGTTTAACAGAGAATGGGCATGAGCTGCAATTTCCAGGGAAATGTTCTTCACTTTCAGGACCAGAGAGGTGGGGAAAATCTCAATCCCTGGAAATTTTCTAAACAGACAGTGAGAAACCTGGTCCAGGTTTAGAGTTAACCCTGCTTAAAGCAGAGGAGGGAGGGAAGGAGAGACCTCCAGAGGTCCCTGGCAATCAAAATCTTTTTATTATTCTATGACAACAACTCAGCTGGGTGCTTGCCACCCTCAGCTGTTCTGGGCCAGGCTGGACAGTGCTTGGAGCAGCCTGGGACAGTGGGAGGTGTCCCTGCCCATGGCAGAGGTGGCACTGGATGGGCTTTAAGGCCCCTTCCAACCCAAACCATTCCAGGACTTCATGATTCCATGATTTAGGGTCTGAAAAGCTCAGGAGAGAAAGAGCGGCTGAAAGAAACTTGAGAGGAGGTGAGAGAGGACATCCAGTGCCCCCCAAAAGGGACAATCCCTCAGGCCAAGCAGACTGGCTGCAGGATTTGTTCCCGTCCCAAAGGATGAGATCCTTGTCCCTGCTCTTTGAACAACCCTCTCCAGCATTTCTAACAGCACCCCTGCTTTGGAAGGCCATGGGTGACAGTGAATGAATTCCTTACCCCAGCAGGAGATGTTTTCTAGGCCAGTGCTCCTGGTTTTCACACTTGTGAAGGTTTTAAGTTGTTCTCCCTATCTGCATGACAAATATCATAAAATTTTTGGACACACGGAGCTGTAAACCCAGATTCCTCTTCTCTCAAGCTGAATGCAGCTGCATAGCAAAGATTCTCTCCCTGAGCCTGCTTCTCCCTGGGATTAAATAAAGAAATTTTTGGAAATGGACAGGTAGCTCTCAGTTAGATATTTTATTTTTCTTTCCACAGTGCCCAGGATTTTCCATAGGAGGAATGGAAGGGGGAAGGGATGGGAGACAGAAGAGAGAAGAGAGAGGAAAGAGAGAAGAGAGAGAAGAGAGGAGAAGAGAGAGAACAGAGAGAAGACAGAGAAGAGAGAAGGTTCTTCACTGGGCAGGACCAAAGGCTGCAGCTGGGTTAGGAGAGGTTCCTTGAATTCAGCAGGAGGGTCAGAGAAACAGGGGCTCAGCCAACTGCACTTGGCTTTGGGCTGGAGAGCAGGGAAGGAGCCCTGGAGCTGGGATAAGGGGCTGAGGGGAGGTGGGACGTGCTGACTCAATGCTGTGCTCAGGTGGGTCTGGACCTCTCCTCCCAGGGTTCCACCTTCCACCACCATATTTCTGTTCATATTTGCCTGGAGCAGAGGGCAGATAAATTCCTGGTGAGCTTTTAGGAAAGTTATCCTCATTAGGACTCGGGGTCACCTGCACTGAGGGACATCCCACTTTTGGTGGCAGGATTGGACATCAATGCCCAGGTCTGTGACAGTCCTGAGCTGCTGGGATCTCACTGAGCCCCGTGTCGAGGGCTGATACAAAATGCTCTGACTCGTCCTTGCAAGAGGCAAAGAGCCTGACCCCTCCAGGAATCCAAACCTGCCTCCCATCCTGCTCACACAGCTCCAGGTTGGCTGTTGGAGACTCTGCCCCGATGAACAAATCCCTATCAAATGTCTTGCCTCTGTTTCATCTTTTCATTTGGTTAAAAGGACAATAGCAAACTCTCCAAGGCCTTGAGTCAAAGCCTGGCTGATGCTTTATCTCCATTTCCTTTCTCCACTAAACAGTGGTGAGAGAAAACCTGGATTTACACAGCCTCTCCCATGTTCTCAGAATCATGGAATGGTTTGGGGTGGAAGGGCCCTTAAAGCCCATCCAGTGCCACCCCTTCCATGGGCAGGGACACGTTCCACTGTCCCAGGCTGCTCCAAGCCCCATCCAACCTGGCCTTGGGCACTGCCAGGGATCCAGGGGCAGCCACAGCTTCTGTGGGCACCCTGTGCCAGGGCCTGCCCACCCTCCCAGGGAACAATTCCTTCCCAATCTCCCATCCAGCCCTGCCCTCTGGCACTGGGAAGCCATTCCCTGTGTCCTGTCCCTCCATCCCTTGTCCCCAGTCCCTCTCCAGCTCTCCTGGAGCCCCTTTATGTGCTGGTGTTCTCCCGAAGGAGCAGAGCTGTGGCATCACCTCAGGCCAGCCTGGCAAGGAGAGGTGTGTGCCATGTCCCCTCCAGGGCTCCCAGGGACAGCTCTGCTGGCCAGGGCACAGAGGATTTGCTGCCCAGCTGAGGATTACAAAGGAGTTTTAGAAACGTTTGGCTTTGGGAGTTTTTTTAAAGCTTTTGTATTCTGCTCCGATGGTGCTTCTCCCTGAGCAGAGTGAGCTCCACCCCAGAACACCCCCACCCCCCACAAAAAAAGAAGAAAAGGAAGAAAAGGTCAGGCCAAGCCTGTGCTTGGATGAAATCCCTGGAAGAGCCAGGCTCATTGTGCAGCTCAAATGCTGTATTTGCCTGACTAAGACACAACCTCTCCTGCCAGGCTTTTGCATGGATTCAGGAGTTTAATCTAGATTTCCACCAAGGACAGGTGCTCCAAGAGGGTCCCCAGTCCTGCAAGGGAGCATTTCACCGGGGCTGCAGAGCAGGAGTCACCTCCTTTGCCTTAATTGCTTAATTGCTGCTCAGTGCAGGCAGGCAGCAGCAGGTGCGGGCTGGGAGCTGCTCCATTAACATTCCCTGGGTTTCTGCAGCGGCACAGAGAGAGCAGGGCAGCCACGGCATAATTAAAGGGCCATTCATTCAAATGTTACATTTCCATCTCCTCGAGTGCTATCAGGAGCTCTGGCTGGGCACAGGATGCCAGTGTTTGATTAAATGTTCAGCCATGACCGTCTGGCAGCGCCTGGGAATGATCCTGGCCCAGCAGCTGGGTCCCAGCGTGTCCCAGTCAGTGCTGGGATGGGAACAGGGTGGGAGCAGTCTCCTCAAACCAGGCACAGATGGGCAGCTGGGGAGCTTGGAAAGGGAATGTGTGTTCAGAGGGGAAGTTTGGGATTTCCAAAGACTCACAGAATGTTCAGAGTTGGGAGGGACCCAAAGGACCATTGAGTCCACCTGTGAATGGCCCATGTGGGGATGGAACCCGCTGTGGGTTATCAGCACCACACTCTGACCAGCTGAGCCAATCCCAGTTCATCCATGGACAAAAGCTGCAGCTGGGCTCCATCCCTGATGGAAGCAGTGCTGTGAGAGCAGTCAGGATGGCAGCCTGAGCTGAGGTGGGATGGGCAGAGGGAGCTCCCCAGCTCTGCCCTGGCTCCCTGCCGATCCCAGGCCTTTGAGGGGATGGAGCCAGAACATTCCATGTGCACAGAGTGTCCCAGCAGGGCCTGAGGGGGCTGATGAGATCAGGGAGCAGGGCTATGTTCTCAGAATCATGGAATGCTTTGGGTTAGAAGGGACCTTAAAGCCCATCCAGTGCCACCCCTGCCCTGGGCAGGGACACCTTCCATTGTCCCAGGCTGCTCCAAGCCCCAATGTCCAACCTGGCCTTGGGCACTGCCAGGGATCCAGGGGCAGCCTTTCCAGGGCACCAAGATGCTCCAGGCCCTTCCTCAGCTCTGCAGCCTTTAGGCCCTGGAAGGGGCTCTGAGCTCTCCCCCAGAGCCTTTTTTTGTCCAGGTGAACAGCCCCAGCTCTCCCAGCCTGGCTACACAGAGAGGAATAAACAGACATTTCTAGAATTTCTACCCACCACACAGACCTTGGGCCTACCATGGCCTGCAACCTCCCCAGGATAAGGGAAATTTTCCTTTCCAACTCCTCTGGGAATCAGTGTGTCTCCAGGCAACCCAGAGGCAAACATGACCTTGGTGACCTGAAGGATGGAGATCAGACAGATGGAGGTTACAAAGAGCTTACAGGGTGGCAGAGAAAAGATGGCCATGGCAGGGTGATGAGCAGGGTGGGCAGGCCCTGGCACAGGGTGCCCAGAGAAGCTGTGGCTGCCCCTGGATCCCTGGCAGTGTCCAAGGCCAGGCTGGACATTGGGGCTTGGAGCAGCCTGGGACAGTGGGAGGTGTCCCTGCCCATGGCAGGGGTGGCACTGGGTGGGCTTTGAGGTCCCTTTGCAACCCAAACCATTCCATGGTTCTGTGATTTTGTGACACGCAGGTCCTGATCCCCCTTTCCCTGCTGGGAACTGGGCACTGCAGGAACTGGGAGCTGCAGGAACTGGACACTGCAGGAACTGGGCACTGCAGGAACTGGGCACTAGGAGCTGCAGGAATTGGGCCCATGGGATGCTCTTCCCTCCTGTTTCCCCAGTCCAGACACATCCTCTTGATTGCAGCCCTGACCCTCTTGCACTCAGCCCTGCTTGTGATAAATGCACAAGTGTTTGGAGTGTCCACATGTTCCCTCCAAGAGCAAAGCTCTGCACTGGCTGGGTGATCCCAAACGAGCAGCAGAGCAGCAAGGGGCTGGAGGAGCTTGCAGCAGGCAGGGCTGGCTTTGTGATGAACACCCAGGGAAGGCTGAGCATGATAAGCAGGGCTCTGGGTGGCCACTCTTACATGTGTCCTTCATTAGCAGGAACTTGTAATGGGCAGCTGCCTCTGCCTGGTGTGAATGAAGGAAAAAAGATGTGACATTTAAAGCTTCTCATGGCACTGTCCTGTGCTACCTAAAGCTGCATTCTTTCAGCAAGGACTGAAAAAAATAATGAGCAGGTGACTCTCCTTGCAATTTCTTGGCATTTATTTTCAATGTCCTTAACTGCCTCATTTCCCAGAGCGCTGACAGCAGCACTCACCCACTCCAGGCAGGTGTATTTACAAAGATTTTCTTTCCAGGACCAGATATCCCATGGAAACCCTTCAGGAACTGATCTGAACAGGCCAAACACTCCAGGTTTGTGTCACTGCAAACCTGCAGAGCCACTGGGACGTAAGTCATGTCGTGAAGCCAGAGCTCAGTTATGGAAAGTTCAGCCCCAAATTCTGGGCTGTGCCTGGATTTCCACAAACTCCACATTACAAAAGAGGGTCTGGAGCCCCAGGAGTGGCTGGGGGAGCTGGGAAAGGGACTCAGCCTGGAGCAAAGGAGGCTCAGGGGGGACCTTGTGGCTCTGCACAAGTCCCTGACAGGAGGGGGCAGCTGGGGGGGTCGGGCTCTGCTCCCAGGGAACAGGGACAGGAGGAGAGGGAATGGCCTCAGGCTGGCCCAGGGGAGGCTCAGGGTGGGCAGCAGCAGGAATTTCCCCATGGAGAGGGCAGTCAGGTCTTGGCAGGAGCTGCCCAGGGAGGTTTGGAGTCCCCATCCCTGGAGGTGTCCAAGGAAGGGCTGGATGTGGCACTCAGGGCTCTGGGCTGGGGACAAGGTGGGGATCGGGCACAGCTGGGACTCTGTGGGCTGGGAGGGCTTTTCCAGCCTCTGATCCTGGGATTCAGTGAAAATATCTGTGAGCACCCAACACATGGAGCCCATCCAGGAGGGAGAGGCCAATGCCAGAGACATCTGAGGGATTTATTTGGGAAAAAATGCCTTGGCTTTAAAGCCTGGGTTTTCAGCAGCAATTCAATGTGGATTTATAGAATATCACCTTGTAGGTGATCCAGCCACAGAACCTCCAGCTCATCCTTCTCTTTCTAGGTCCATGACCAACACCCAACTCAGCCTGGCAACTGAGTGCCTCCAGACCCCATACCTGCCCTTGTGCCATGGTAGTGTCTGACACCAGCCCTCAGGCACTGCCAGCATCCCACTGCTCTGCCTCTGGTGTCCCTGGGACCCTCCTCTTGTCCTTAAAGGGGTCAGGTACGACCCAGTTTGTTCCACTGGCCCCAGCCTGGGTCATCCTCTCCAGACACCCCATGGCTCATCTCATCAGGGCTCATTCCACCTCTGCCGCCACAGCCTGGACTGCACATCAGGTCATGTCCCCATATTCACTGACAGCTGTCCCCTGGGCAGGGACAGCTCCTCCCATGGAGCAGCTCCAATCTCTGCTCCTGGGACAGGGACAGCACCCAGGGAACGGCTGGAGCTGGGCCAGGGCAGGCTCAGGCTGCAGATCAGGGCAAGGTTCTTCCCCCAGAGGGTGCTGGGCACTGCCCAGGCTCCCCAGGGAATGGGCACGGCCCCGAGGCTGCCAGAGCTCCAGGAGTGTTTGGGCAGCGCTGCCAGGGATGGCCAGGGTGGGATTGTTGGGGGGTCTGGGCAGGGACAGGGGCTGGGGGGGATGGTCCTGTGGGTCCCTCCTGCTTCAGGACATTCTGGGATTCTCCTTACAGAACCATTTTTTGTCAAGTCTGGCATTGTCTGGAATATTTCTGAATTTCTGTTCAGGAGAGCAGGATTAACAGGATCACTTTTAGAACCTACTTTTAGGTGTTTGCACAGAGAAACAAGATGTGCAGATTTTGATGGATAAATCCTGTTTTCCTTTCCTACTTACCCAAAATACCAAGGTTTTTCTGTTTCTCCTGTGAAAGCCCAGGCAACCTGAGAGTTCAAAAATTATTTTTTAAAAAAGTCCTCAAAAATGAGGAGGCTGACTTAAAAATAATCAGATTTTCTTCAGAGATTTTTCCAAATGTCCTTGAATTTACAGATTTTTTTTTTTCTTCTGCCCTCTTTCCCTCCTTCCTCCCCTGCTCTTGAGCCCTACTGCCTTCACAAAAGATAAAGCCACTTCCCAGTAGCCACAAATATCCACAAATTTAACTCCAAGCTGTTTGAACTATTTGTAGGAGTCCTGTTGACTCTGCTGATGGCAGCAGCCAGGGGCCCTGAGCAGGAAACGAGCAGCCTGTGAGCAGCACCACGCACCAGCTGGGGAGCCTGGGGAGGTCCTCAGTCCATCTGTGATGCCAAGACCAGACCGTAAAAGCTTCCTGCTTGGAGCCCCTCCTGGCTGCTGCTCAGCTCCCCCCTTGCCAGCAACCCCCTGCTCCTTCTTGCATCCCAGCAGCCCCCCAAGGGCAGGAGATGGGGACTAGGCCTGTGTTTGCAAATTCAGTTCAATTAATATTGGGTTAATTACCTTGAAGCACAAAATTTTGCGGTGTTTTTTTCTGTCATTTTATGGATTTTCAGTGAGTTGCCAGTGGCACAGTCTGCCCATGACTCCAGGAACTCCTGGGAGGCAGCTGGGGTGGTGCACTCAGTGCTTTCCTCCCTTGGACTGCCCAGTGACCATCCCAGGACAGCCCCAGCTCAACCCAGTGCCAGGGAAAACCCACCCAGTGCTTGCAGCACCAGGACTGGGGTTTGAGGTCACCCAGGAGAGCAGCACAGCCCAGCAGAGAACACATCCCCCAGCTCCCCGTGTCCACTCCAGACTGACCACTGCTCTCAGCCCAGCCAGGCACTCCCTTGGCTTCCTGAGCTGCTCAGGCCCGTCCTGCCCATGTCTGACAAACAATGCTGGTGCTCACTCCAGCTTTCCCTGGCTTTGACTCTTCCTGCAGCTCCCTGCTCCTGCCCCAGGGGCTCAAAGCCAGGGGCTCTGTGTCCCTTGCCCTCTGCCTTTGGGCCATCTGGTGGTCAGCTCTCCAGGGTTTCAGTCCTTGCTCTACACAGCAACCTCCCCCGAAAGTTTTAGGTGCACTGCAGGTGACATCCCTTGACTCCAGTGCCTGGAACTGCCCAAACCCACCCTTGCTCCTGGTGTGTGCTCTGGGTGATCTCCCATGGGCTGCTTATTCCCAGAGCCAGCTGATCCCTCCTTTCCTCCTGCCCAGGATGTCCTGGCTGGGCAGATTTAGGGTGCAGGATGGACTGGCAGGGCAGGGCTGGGACATGGCGAAGAGGGAGAGCCCAGCAGGGAAAAGCAGGATGGGAATCCAGGCTCACAAGGCATCCCTGAAGGGCAGAATGGAAAATCCAGATATCTGACCCACTGCTGGTGGATGTAATAGCAGCAGGTATTGTTACAACACATTTCTAGATCCAGGTGTGATAGAAACCTTCAGTCAGTGTGGGGAGCAGAGACCCTCCCCTGCTGGGAGCTGTGGGAGTGGGAAAACCTCTGATGGTTTGAGGCCCTGGCACAGAGCAGCTGTGGCTGCCCCTGGATCCAGGTCAGGGTTGGACAGGGCTTGGAGCAGCCTGGGACAGTGGGAGGTGTCCCTGCCCATGGCAGGGGTGGCTCTGGGTGAGCTTTAAGGTCCCTTCCCACCCAAACCTTTCTGTGATTCTGTAAAGTTAAAAACCCCACAAACCTGGAGAGCTCAGAGCAGTTCCTCACCTCCCTGCACTCCACTGGAGGGACCAAGGAGCTCTGCCATGGAAAGACCATCAGCTGTTGCAGATCAATTAAGTCCCTTAATCCCTTAAATGTCTCCAGGCTTTATCTCAAGATGGCATCTTGTAAATTTGTGCTGTTTGGATCCTCACTAAGCTGCTCTTGGGCAGTGCTGGGGTGGGTGATGCTCCAGGTGAGAGGCAGATGCCCAGTGTGACAATGGCCAGCTCCTGTGACCCAAGAGTGGCTGTGACAGTGGACAGCCCCCGAGCCAGCCTGTGAACAGCACAGAGCCCTAGAACACACTTTGCTTGCCTGCTGTGATGTGTGGTTGTGGGTAAGTGTGGAGAGTCTGCAGCCCCAGATTATATTAAGATTATTTGTAAAGGCTTTTGCTTTACATATGTTTGCCCTTGTGCTACACAGCTGTGGGCAAAGCCTCTCTGAGCTGCTAATCCCCTGCACAGCTGTGCAGGCTGGTGTGCTGCTCCTGCCAGGCTGGGCAGCTCTGGCAGTTCAGAGCATCCTCCTTCCTGCATCTAAACCCCAGCAGAGCCTCCTGCTCAGAGGCTCCACCATTTCCATGGCCTTGGTCCCCTCCCATGGGCTTGGACTCCAGGTGCACCCCAGGTGCCTTGGGGTTCTTCCCCCAGAGGGTGCTGGGCACTGCCCAGGCTCCCCAGGGAATGGGCACGGCCCCGAGGCTGCCAGAGCTCCAGGAGTGTTTGGGCAGCGCTGCCAGGGATGGCCAGGGTGGGATTGTTGGGGGGTCTGGGCAGGGCCAGGGGTGGGACTGGGTGGTCCTGGTGGGTCCCTTCCAGCTCAGGACATTCCAGGATTCTATGAATTCCTTTTGGAGTCAGGTTACAGAATCACACAATCACAGAATATCCTGAGCTGGAAGGGACCCACAAGGACCATCCAGCCCAGCCCCTGTCCCTGCCCAGACTCCCCAGCAATCCCACCCTGGGCATCCCTGGCAGCGCTGCCCAAACACTCCTGGAGCTCTGGCAGCCTCGGGGCCGTGCCCATTCCCTGGTCACTGTGACAGGAGTTCTTCTGTGCTGTTTGCAGATGCTCACGTGGAGCCCTGTGACCTCCTGCCTCTTGCCCTGGTCTCTGGCAGTCTCTTCCCCTGAGTTTGCCAGGATTCCTCAGCGATGCTTTATCAGTTCATCAATGGCTGCTTCAAATGAAACATTTGCTGAAGGCTTGGGACTGGGCTCAGCTTTGGGGTAGTGCTGAGTTTATGCTCTGGTTTAAACTTCAGGTGAAAGAAGAGTGAATATGACACACAAAACATCACTGAGGCTCCTTCTCTAGACCCATGAAATCACTGACTTGGAAAAGACCTCCAAGATCATCAAGTCCAACCTTCAGCCCAATCCCACCATAGTCATTAACCATGTCCTCAAGTGCCACTGTGCTCATTCTTTGACCATTTCCAGGGACCAGGACTCCACCACTGCCCTGGCTTTCCTTGGCCAAGTTCCTACACTCATTCCTGTCTCCAGACCCAGCTGAGAACTCTCCAGAGGAATCACAAGCTCTTGTTAAAACACACAGGTGACTTTGGCAATTCCTGGCCCAGCTGAGGTGAGCCCTGAGCCTGGAGTCCCCCTTAGGCAGCACAGCCTTGCAGAAATGGGTTTTTGCATCCCGAGGATGCTGAGGATGGTCTGTCTGTGGGGACTGGAAGAGCAGGAAGGACACAGGGTGTCCCCTGGAGCCTTGGGGTGCCTCCAGCTCCCATGTCCTGCCCAGGGGCACTTTGCCAGGTGGGATTTGGGAAGAACTGCAGGCATGAGACACCTGCAGTGACAAACCCTCCCTGGGGCCTCTGTCCCATCCTGCCTGTCCTCTGCATGGGAAATGCACCTTTAAATAGCTGAGACGCCCCCCTTGACTCTGTGCCCAAAACCACGGTGAAAGAGACTCCATCCTTCCATTTCTGACAAATCAATACTGTCTGGGCACTGGAGATCCCGGCTAAATGAAGTGCTAATTACTAATTTAATAGTCAGAATAAAACACTCTCAGGTTGTAAAGAGAAAGGCCACTCCCCCTCGAAGGTGAATACAGCAGTGAGCAGAAAGATAGGCTAAAATACAATCCAAGAGTTAGAGCATCTTAACAGAGTCTACTCAAAAGGCTGAAGGCACCTCTCTGTCTTTTCTGTGCTTTGGTTCCTCTGTGATTTCATAGATCCAGCAGCTTCCTGTTGAAGCCAAAATTTATTGCAAGGAGAACGTCGATAACAAAAGTTCAAGTGCTGCAGTCAAAATGTGTCTCCTCTTGGAAAGCCGATGCAAAAAAACCCCACCAACAACAAAAATGTGTAGAAATAAAGCCAAGAAATGCAGCATTTGGAGCCAGAAAATGAAAGCTAAAAGCTGTGGTTGCTCTGCATCTTAATCTCACTGCCCTGGCTAAGGTTTCCTTTTCCACTAGTGCATTATTTAGCAGCTAAAATGTAAGAGAGGATGGGAGCTGACAGGGAGAGCCTGTTCTGAAGTGGTTACAGGGCTATGCTTCCTCCTGCACCCGCAGAGCTCACTCCAGGTGTGATGGATCACCAGGAATGAGGGCTCACCTGGGGGTGGATGCAGTGCTTGAACACAGGAATGGGTGGGAAGGGACAGCCCGGACCCACGGGGGTGTTTGGGCTGTGGAAGGTTTGAGCTGTGGGAGGTACAGCTCCTCCAGTGGGATCCCAGCAGGGCCTGTCTGTCCTTCCTGGGGCTGGACCTCCTCCCACAGAAGAATCACAGAATCTCCTGAGCTGGGAGGGACCCACAGGGATCACCCAGTCCCACCCCTGTCCCTGCCCAGACCCCCCAACAATCCCACCCTGGCCATCCCTGGCAGCGCTGCCCAAACACTCCTGGAGCTCTGGCAGCCTCAGGGCCGTGCCCATTCCCTGGGGAGCCTGGGCAGTGCCCAGCACCCTCTGGGGGAAGAACCTTGCCCTGATCTGCAGCCTGAGCCTGGCCTGGCCCAGCTCCAGCCGTGCCCTGGGTGCTGTCCCTGCTCACCACAGAGCAGAGCTCATTGCCTGCATCAGGTTCTTGCCAAACGAGAACAGGGGACGCTGCTGTGACAGGTCCCATCTGTGCTGGCTGGCAGCACCACAGCACCCTCCAGCCCCTCCTGTGACCCTGCAGCCACACCTGGGGAGGAGGACTGAAGCTCCTGCCCTTATTTTTTTGGTGACTGGCACATTCCCAGCCATTCCCAGAGCATCCCTGCATTGGCTCCATGTGCTGGGAAACAGAGTCCCCAGTGCCAGCACGGGCCTGCACACTGCTCTCCTCACTGGGCTCAGCAGCTGGGCACGGCTGAAAGCTCTGAGAGCTCTTCCTGTGCCTATTTCTCCCCTGAAACCTGTTCTTCCCACTTTTCTGGGCTCCAGGGCTGCCTGGGCTCTACCAGAAGGCACAGCCGTGGAGCAGTGGTGGGTATCGACATGCCCCGATATTCATGACCCCATAAAGCTGTTTTATGGTGATATAATAACCCTAAATATGGCACTATTGGCAACAGAGAGTTCGCAGTTCTGAGTGCTCTATCCTCGGTGAAATAAATGCCTCCCAGCCATCAATAGAGGAGCTGGATGGAGTCAAGTAAACAGCAGCTTTTCAATCCCTCTCCCCGCTGCAGCTTCACAAGGTATCAATATATCTATTGGAGTCCTTTGTGAGCAAGACATAAATCTGGGCGTTTGTTTGCCGGGAACAAATGCTTTATTATTAGCAAATTGTAAAGCAGGGGCGAAGCACTCTGCTAACAAGTGCCCGATCTGCAATGCTAATGGCAGCTGGTTCCAGCTCACACTCACGCCCCTCCTGTAAACACCTCCGTGGGAGTGAGCAGCATCTCTCGGTGACTGATAGCCCAGCCTTCCCCTCCCGCTCCTGCTGCCGCTTCAGCTGCCCAAAATAAGCTCTGCAATCGCTCCAGGCCTGGCAGACGAGCACGGGGAAGAGCTGGGCAACGCTCTCCACTCTGAGTGGCAGCGGAGTATTTTGACATCTTGCCAGAATTCCTGAAAAAGGAAGGGGGAAAATCCATTTTCTCTCCTTTTTTTCAGGTTGTTGTTATCAGGAGTGAGTGGGGAGCTGTGTTTGCCAGGAGCTGTGAGGCAGGCAGGCTGCTCACCACCCGTGTGGGGCGGGGAACACACTGGGAGATGTTCTGAACATGCTGCAGGGCTCTCCAAAATCCTGAGTGATCAGAGCCCACTTCAGGACCCGCTGCAGTCGGGACACCTGGACAGGACTGCCAGGGAAACCCCGGGGGGACAGGGGACACTATGAACTGTCAGCAGCTTCAAGAACTTCCCCAACCCCACTCTTCCTTCAGAGGTGCTCAGCTCAGCCCTGGTTCAACAGGAAAACCCCCTCGGTCTTTCCCAGCTCCCTGGGAAGGGGAACAGCCCCAGGGCGCTGCCACAAGATCCGAAACTGGAGGTTAAGGGAGGTTCCCTGTCGGTTTTCTATTTTCCAGTGCATCACCATCCTGGTCTGGGGGCCAACGCAGCCATGAGCATCAGATATTGCATCCAATTTAAAGGGGAGAAGTGCGTCCATCATGAGCTGAAGGGCTGGTGGGATGCTCAGCCTGACTTAAAGACTTCCCTGTGCTCCTGGAGCCCATCTTCCCTCTCCAGTGCCACACACTCTGCTGTCATCCCGGGCACACCGCACCAGTGTGGTTTGCAGAGCTCGGATATTCCCAGCAGCTCCTCGGGAGCACTGCAGAAGGCGCCACCACCCACTCCTCCCAGGGAACAGCAAACACGGCCAGATATTTGCAAGCTCCATTCAGAGTGCTTTGAAACAGCTTCTCAAGTCAGTTTTGGTAAAGTTCTGTGATCTTCCCCACTCTGAGAATGTTTTATATATTTCAGAGCACTTTGCCACAAGCATACAGGAAGGTGCCTTTCAGAGATGGCTTCTCTGTTGCTTTAGAGGGACATCAAGCTGTCCGTGTGATTCCCAGACCCTCTGGAGCTGGAGGAAGAGCAGCCCCAGACACCAAAAGTCCTCCCACACTCAGGCAGTGGTGCAGAGCTTCCCAGGCTGCAGTTTTCCAGGGCACAGCCCCTCTCCACAAGGCTCTGTTGGAGCAGAGCTGAGCATGGTCCATGTGACAGTTGTGGGAGATGGAGGATGGAGGAGTTCCCAGGGGGCTCCTGCCTGCTCTGGTGGGAACTCCAAGAGCCACAGGTGGGACCAACCAGACACACACACCTGGGCACCTGCTGAGTCCCATCTTCCTGCCCTCTGCCCGTTCTGAGGTGAGTGATTGCACGTGAGGAGCCAAAGCTGGGTGGAATTGAGCCTCAGCCAAGCTCCTGTGTGGTGTAATGGTTCTCCTTGGCTCCCTGTCCTCAGACTGCAGCCCAGGGGAAAATGGAAGTGGCAGGAAAGGAAGAGCAGGACTGTGAAAAGTGGGAAAGGCATGAAGGGCATTAGCCAAAGGGCCAGCTGGGCTCTGCGCTTGGAAAAACCTCAGTAGGAGGGGTAAGGAATCCCTGCTGTCCTTGCCATGCCAGCATCCATCAGGGGCTGTCTCCTCCATACCTGCCCTGTTCCTGCACTGCTCCCTGTGCATCACTCCTGGTGCAGAGATGGAACTGGGACATGGCCTCAGCACCACGGCCCCATTCCACAGGGAAAAGTCCCTTTCACCCTGCCCATCCTCCCCAGGATGCCCAGGACAGCAGCACATCTTCCACGCTGCCTCTGCCTCCAGCCCACCTGCAAACAAACCCAGAGCTGCGGTGCTCAGCAGAAATGTCAGACTGCACATCTGGAGGAATTTCCTCATGGAAAGGGTGGTCAGGCCTTGGCAGGGGCTGCCCAGGGAGGTTTGGAGTCCCCATCCCTGGAGGTGCCCAAGGAAGGGCTGGAGGTGGCACTCAGTGCTCTGTGCTGGGGACAAGGTGGGGATCAGGCACAGCCTGGACTTGATGACCTTGGAGGGCTTTTCCAGACTCAGTGATCGCGGGATTCTGTGAATAAAGCCAAGGTTCTCACTTCCAGCAGACTCTGGGCAAAGCCCTCAGCCCTGCAGGAATCTCTCAGAGAGAAAAGAAGCCAAAAATTCAGCTCCTGCAGCATGGAAATGCTCAGGGCTGTCTTGTCTGGCACCTGCAGCAGCCTCAGCCTTCTGCTGGCTTTGCCTGATGTTCCCAGAATCTCACGGATCAACACAGAGCCCATGGCTGCAGCCCTCTGCCAAGCCCTGACAGCGCTGCTCTTGGAGGGGGCAGAGGTGACAGCGGAACACAAAGTGATGCCTCTTCTCAGCCAGCCATTCCCAAGCTCACAGCGGGTCCAAGGCAACTCCTGCCTGCCCTGATCCCGCATTGCCGGTGCAGTTCCTGCCTGCCCTGATCCCCGATCCCGCATTCCCGGTGCAGTTCCTGCCGTGCCCGCACAGATGGCGTTGGGCTGCGCGGCCGCGGAGCCGCGCGTTGGGCCCGGCCGTGTGAGCGCGGCTCTGCAGGGCCGGCCAGGTTCGGCAACACAGAGATAAATACCCCAAAACGCCGTGTTTGGACAGCGCTCAGCGCTCGGTGACCCGAGTGATTTCTCTCCGTTTCATGCTAAGCGCTGTCGCACTTAAAATCCGCTTCCTCGCTGCCACCCAGCATCACCTCCTGCTGTAAAATCCCTGTCTCCCTTAAAACCCGCGCTCAGGGGGCTGGGATTGCTGCCTCCGGACCCTGCCTGGGATAAGCGCAGCGCCGCAGCTCTGCTCTGTGCTGTCCCTGCACCGCTGACCTCCCGCGTCCCCCGGGCAGCAAGGCCGGCTCCCAGCGCCCTGCCAGGCTCCTCTGTCCCTGCCAGCTCCTCCGAGGGCTGCCCCGCTGCTTCCTTGAAACTTGTCCTGTACTTTACTTTGAATGCAGCAGGGAGTCACAATTCCGCCCACTGTTCCCTTCTATTCTTGGCCCTCCGCTTCCCTCACCTCCCAACCAAAATCTGTTCTCCTTCTGAAAATGGCTTTGATTTTCTGACGGCGAGAAAGCAGCTCTCCCACGGGGGTTGTGGGGCCGTGGGCTGGCACCCCCCGGCTCCGAGCAGCCCTGGCCAGGGGCTGCTCTTGCCCTCCCTGACCCCTCTCTCCAGCCCCGCTCGGGTGCCCGGGGGCTGCTCTGCCTGATGGCAGCCGTTCTGCGGCTCCTCCAATCCCTGTTTGTTGCATTTGTCGCCTGCCTGGTGCCAGCACTGCTAAATTTACGGGATTGTTGCTGGGAATTAGTGGCGTGTCCGTGTTTTCCTCCCTTAATGCCTGCGATTGCCGGGCGAGGCGGAACGCGCTGTTTGTCCCCTTTCCAAGCGTCTCTGTCGAATCAACAAGAACAGATTATTCATCTGCTGCGGGAGGCTAATTGCAAACAGGCAGGAAACAGAAGATTATTTCATTGTGAAGGAATGGGCAGCACTGGCTCTGCACCTTTTGGCAGCGCAGCTGAAGCCTGAACTCACACCTGAGCACGGCCCTGGTGCCAGCACCCTTTGATGGCTTCGGGGTCCCACTGACAGGGACACTGCTCAGCGAGGCAGCAGCACAGCCCTGTCAGTCCCAGTCCAAGCAGCACCTGCAGTGCCAGAAACTCCTCCAGCTCACACCCAGGCACATCTGTAACACCTGCACCAGCTCCCTGAGCTCCTGAGCCTGTACACGGAGGAATCCTCAGGTGCTCTTCAGGCTTTGGGGTCTCTGGAACACAAAATCCCCCAAACCAGCAAACTTGTGCTGCTCATTTTAAATCTTTAGCCAAGAGGTGGCACAAATAGCAGCGCCAGGGCAAGCAGGAGCCTCATGGAGGTCCTCCAGACCAGGAACATGGAAGGGTTTGCTGGAGATGGTTTGTGTGTCATTCTCACAGCATCCTCCAGCACTCCTGGTGGCACCTGAGCTCTACACATTTATGACATTCACCCTGAAGGAGCAGCATGGCCTGAGTGTCCTGAGTGTCCTGAGTGCCATCCCCTCTTCCAGAACTGTCCAGCACAGCCTTGGGAGCTCTGGTCCTGCAGGACATGGGAACAAGGACATTGGATTCCCAGCTCTTGGTGCTGCTGCCAGGGCTCTGAACCAGCAGCTGCTCTGCAGAGTCAAGTTTTCAATGAAAGGAGCTGATTTCCATGGGCTGCTGAGCCTTCCCACAGAGCTGCATTCTGTTTTCCTGCAGCCTTCTGTCTTTTCCTGAAAACCACTTGCTTTGGGAAGCTACGTGGGCACTTTGCTTTTCCTGGGGACACTCTGCAGAACAGTTCTGAGCTGTCACTTCAGTGTCTGCACTGCTCTGTGCAAGCCTGGATGATGGAGGGGCCACCAGGCTAGGGGGGCTCAGGAGGTGGCCTAATCCCAGGAGCTCTTCTAGGCTCAGATCACTGCCAAAACCACATCTCCCTCTCACTGTACTCAGTGGTTTTGCCAAAATACTCAATTCCATGACTTTCATTTGCCACTTCCCCTGTGGAATTGGGTGCCCAAATGTTCCCCTGCGCTTTACCAATAGAGCAAAGCCATGGCCTTGATAGGGTTATTTCTAAAGCCTTCATTAAGAGCTGGTTGAACAGCGCTGGTTGAACGGCGCTGACAGCATTTTCTTGATAGTTATTTCTTAAAGCTGAAATACTTTTTGTAAAGCCTTGAAAGTTCCAGCACATCCCCTGGTAAACCTCTGTGGTCCAGAGCAGCAATAATGCCCCAGTAATTCTGTGGCTGGTGAGCAGGGTTAGCTGGTCTCTAACACCAGCTGCTCCAAAAGGCCAAACCCTGGCATTTGCTGGGATCATGGGAGTTTGGGACAATAATTGCCAAACTGGATCAAAGACAAATCCACCAGATCTGAGCTCACTGTTCAAGTATTCCTGCACTCCCCTGAATACCGAGCAAGTTTCAGGGCAGAAAAAAAGGTTTGAAAAAGTCCAGCTTGCTACAGGTTCTCCCCAGGTGATGTCTGGGGTCAGGCTTAGCCTAAAACCTCCTTGGAGTGTGAGCAATATTTTGGTTCTCCAATCTTCTGCCCACTTTGGCACAATCAGGACTGGAGAGTTCTGCTCTGAACTTTGCCCTCCCCTGGAGTCCCCCACATTACATTTTCAGGAAAACACACACTGGAATTTTATTTACTTGTTTAATTCTAACTAAATAAGATAATATTGCCTCGTACCTCTCTGTGAAATGCCTCAATGTGCTCCAGTCCACTCTGCTGCCTTCCATGGTGAGATTGAAAACTTGGGACTGCACTAAAAGGGCTAAAACCTGAAGAGCCAGACTGTCGTGCCTGGAGCTCCATGAGGCAGGATGACAGAGCTGCTTAAACCTGGCCTGTCCCAGCTGCAGATCCTGCCTAGGAGGACCCAGGAGCAGCTCAAGCCAATCTTTGCAGATAACTCAACAAGTAATCACTGCTCTGCCCCAGCTTCCCATCTCGCACCTTCCTCCAGCTCCATATGTTTCTGTTTTCCATGTGCAGTGTTTCTGCTCTTTAGCCAGTTTCTCCAGCACCAAGCTATGCCAAGGGCCATGCCAAGGGCCATGCCAGTCCCAGACTCATCAGAGAGCTGTGCAGGAGGTGGGACACTGGGTCCCTCACATCCCTCAGGCACAGCCTGCTCATGGCTGCCTTTGCCTGGGGTCTGGGGGGTTCCTCCTGCTGTGCCCCCAGGGACCCTCAGGATGTTCTTGGGGATCTCCTTCGGGGAGATCTGCTCAGAATCTTCCTCAGGGCCGATTTCTTCTCCTCAGGCTGTTTGGAAGGTTTCCAAAGGGTGGCTGGGCACAGTTCCTGGAGCATCACAATGACTCAGCACCTCCGGTGCCCTTACCCAGGGCTGCCGTGCCATGCTGGGCACATCTGTGTGGCCCACAGGGTCTGGTCCACCTTGAGGTTGTGATTTGCCTCCAGCCTGCCTTGCTCCCCTGTCCCTGTGTACTCTCCTTCCCCCGTTCCCCATCCCACCTCTGCTTTGGTTCCTGATCCAGGGTGGCTCCTTTTCCTCTTTGTTGATGGCAGCAACAAGATGGGAAGAGTCCAATTTTTGGCCTGGAATAGATTTACCTTCACTGCCTTTGGACAACCCATGGAGCTGGTCGGTGTTTGGTAGCAAATCCCCATCAGCTGGGGCAGAAGAGATGGCCAGGTGTTGATAGGATGCCCTGATCTGTCTCACATCCCTGTGCCTGCCCCAACAGCTCTGCTCAAGGTACAGGAGCATCCCCAGAAATCTCTGCAGGCCCTGGAGATTTTCAAGTTAAGACATGAGCTAGAGGAGTAATCTGAAATGAATAATTTATTTTGGTGAATTTTCCTTCCCTCTGTTTACAGATTGTCTCGGAGGAGATTGCAGCTTTCGCACCTCAATTCATTATTGGAAACTATTTGCAGATAGTTCCTGGTCTGCAACTCATTTGCTAACTCTGCTGGGAGCACTGCAGGTCTGAAATCAGAGCTGTTGTGACTGGTCAGGTGGTGCTGCCATGCTCTCATTCCTCCGTGAGATCTCAGTGACGCTCGGGATGGGGCTGCAAGGGCGGCTGCTCCCAGTCACAAATTCCCTGCTCATTTTCTGCCAGTGCTCTCCAGCAGCCTTCCTGCAAGTCCCTGCAGCTGCCTCTGTCAGGACAGCCAGGGGCCTTAGGAGAGGAGGAGTCAGCCTTAAAAATACACAAGGAAATGGAAAACAAACAAACAAACAGTGAGGAGGAGAAGCCATGTCCCAGTAACTCAAGGCAGAGGAACTCTGGATACTCATGTCCATCCCAGGTTCCATCCCAGTTGGACTGGAAGAAAACACAAAGCTAAGCCCTCAAATAACACATGGATAACACATGGATTACAGTCCAACCCCACCATGTGCTGCCCCTGGGAACAGCAGAGCCCCTGGAATGCAGGGCTTGGAGCAGTGACAGGACCTGGAAGGTGACCCCAGCTGGATCCTACTGGTGTGACTATGTTGCTTATCACAGAAATCACAGAATCACAGAATCACTGGGTTGGAAGATCATCGAGTCCAACCCATGCTGTAACACCTCCACTAAACCATGGAACCAAGTGCCACGTCCAATCTTTTTTTAAATACATCCAGGGATGGTGACTTCAGCACCTCCCTGGGCAGACAATTCCAGTATTTAACCACTCTTTCCATAAAAAACTTCTTCCTAATATCCAACCTATATTTCCCCTGGTGCAGCTTAAGACTGTGTCCTCTTGTTCTGTCAGTCACTGCCTGGAGAAAGAGACCAAATCAAAAGAGGAAACTCTGGCAACAGTGCTTAAATAGTAAAATAAAAGGAGACCTTTATTTGGAAACTTCCAGGTGTCCCAGTGGTCATGGGCACACCCAGTATCGGATTTCTACAATTTTTATAATTTTAACAAACTAGCAAATCTAACGAACATTGTCCAATTAGATGAGCAGTCGGTTAGGTAATTTTTCCCCCAGGTACTGCTCCAGTGGAGTTGGTCTAGAGCTTCTATGCCCCACTTCTTGTTATGTCTTCTCAAATTCTGATTGGAAAACAGAATGTTCTTCTTGTAGGTCCTCTACTTGAAAATAAGACTAAACAGTATTTCTTGAATGTGTTAGAAGGTTAGCTTCATATTTTGAAATCTAAGAGAAAGGATAGGAAAAATACCAGGAGCTGCATAACCCTGTATTAATGGTATACAAAGCCACAAATATACGAAAAATACATAAAAAGCAAAAATCTNCCTCAAATAACACATGGATAACACATGGATTACAGTCCAACCCCACCATGTGCTGCCCCTGGGAACAGCAGAGCCCCTGGAATGCAGGGCTTGGAGCAGTGACAGGACCTGGAAGGTGACCCCAGCTGGATCCTACTGGTGTGACTATGTTGCTTATCACAGAAATCACAGAATCACAGAATCACTGGGTTGGAAGATCATCGAGTCCAACCCATGCTGTAACACCTCCACTAAACCATGGAACCAAGTGCCACGTCCAATCTTTTTTTAAATACATCCAGGGATGGTGACTTCAGCACCTCCCTGGGCAGACAATTCCAGTATTTAACCACTCTTTCCATAAAAAACTTCTTCCTAATATCCAACCTATATTTCCCCTGGTGCAGCTTAAGACTGTGTCCTCTTGTTCTGTCAGTCACTGCCTGGAGAAAGAGACCAAATCAAAAGAGGAAACTCTGGCAACAGTGCTTAAATAGTAAAATAAAAGGAGACCTTTATTTGGAAACTTCCAGGTGTCCCAGTGGTCATGGGCACACCCAGTATCGGATTTCTACAATTTTTATAATTTTAACAAACTAGCAAATCTAACGAACATTGTCCAATTAGATGAGCAGTCGGTTAGGTAATTTTTCCCCCAGGTACTGCTCCAGTGGAGTTGGTCTAGAGCTTCTATGCCCCACTTCTTGTTATGTCTTCTCAAATTCTGATTGGAAAACAGAATGTTCTTCTTGTAGGTCCTCTACTTGAAAATAAGACTAAACAGTATTTCTTGAATGTGTTAGAAGGTTAGCTTCATATTTTGAAATCTAAGAGAAAGGATAGGAAAAATACCAGGAGCTGCATAACCCTGTATTAATGGTATACAAAGCCACAAATATACGAAAAATACATAAAAAGCAAAAATCTTCATGCATCAACTGGGCTGGAGCAGCTATTCTTCAGCTGCTGCTCCCAGGACTCTTCCCACTCCTTGGTACTAAGTACAACTCGGACACCACAGACCCTGCAGGATGTGCTCACCAGCTCTGGCTGAAGGCTGCTGGGAGGGCTCTTCACCCCAGGCACCTGCTGAGAGTGGATCCTGTGTCTGCCTGCAGGTTTGGCATTCAGGAGGGGATGGGAGCAACCGGTGCAGAAATGGAGAGGCCATGGCTGTGCTGGGCTCCCAGGGCCCCAGGATGGCCTGGGGCACACACAGCATTCCCAGTTCAGCACAGCCTCCAGCACCCCTGGAATGCACAGGGCTCCCCTGGCCCAGCTCCTGCAGGAGCAGCTTTCACTGTCAGTCTTCATTCAGATTTTGCTGCACTTCTCCCACTGCCCTTGGCTCCCCGTGCACGTGCAGAATCTCTGGGGTGGGTTGGCCCCAGCTGGATGTTGGGTGCACACCAAAGCTGCTTCATCAGAGCCCTCTGCAACTGGAAAGGGGAGAGGGAATAAAAGGAGAGATCCCTCCCCAGTCACCATCACAAGCACAACAGCCTGAGTCTGAGGATATTGGCTGAATTTATTACCAAAAATTCAGAGCAGGACAATGAGAATAAAATAAATCTTAAAAACAGCTTTCCCCCACCTCTCCCTCCTTCCTGGGCTCTCTGCTCTTGAGCCAGGCTGGGAGAGCTGGGGGTGCTCACCTGGAGAAGGCTCCAGGGAGAGCTCAGAACCCCTTGCAGGGCCTAAAGGGGCTCCAGGAGAGCTGGAGAGGGACTGGGGACAAGGGATGGAAGGACAGGACAAGAGGGAATGGCTTCCCACTGCCAGAGGGCAGGGATGGATGGGATATTGGGAAGGAATTGTTCCCTGGGAGGGTGGGCAGGCCCTGGCACAGGGTGCCCAGATTTGCTGTGGCTGCCCCTGGATCCCTGGCAGTGCCCAAGGCCAGGTTGGACACTGGGGCTTGGAGCAGCCTGGGACAGTGGAACGTGTCCCCCAAACCATTCTGGGATTCTCTGAGAGTTCCCAGCTGCTCCACAGTCAGCACAGGGCGAGCTCAGGGCAGCTCCAAGCCCAGTGCCAGCCCTCAGCCAGGTGAGTCTCCCCAAGGCTGGAAAGGGAGCAGCTTTCTGCAAGAGACTTCTGAATTGATCTGCAGCCCTTCCTGCACAGCCTTCTGAAGGATTCCTGGCACATCCCAACCTCAGCAGCACCGCCAGGACCAGGTGGGAACCTTTTACAGAGGGGATTGATGTGTCAGGCTGGAGCGGTGCTGGGATGATTTACAGGAACAACTCGTCCACGCCGACCCCATTGCTCAGGCAGGAGAGGCCTGAAATGTGAGCGAAATCACGGAGCAGGAGCTGCGAGGGCCATAATTCACTCCTGGGAGAAGCAGCAGGCAGGGGGATCACTGGTGGTGCTTCTGACAGAGGGGGAGCATTTCTCCCCCTGCCCTGCCCAGCCAGGCTCTGGTGCAGTTTTTCAAGGCAGGAGGAGCAAAGCAGCCCATGGAACAACACAGACACTCTGAGCCTTTCCCTGAACTAATCAGCTCTGCTAACGAGCTGAGCAGCTGGCAGAGATGGAGTGCCCTGCCTGCCGGGGCTGGAGTCAGGCAGAGCTCACACCAGGGCCCGGGGTCAGCCAGCAGATCCCTGCCATGTCCTGTGTCCCTGCAAAGGGTCCAGAGGTGGCCAGCACTGCCTCTGTCCTCTGGTCACTGTGCCGGCCCTGCCAGGTACTGCCCCAGGCGGTCTCTGAGGTGCTCTGGTACTCAGGGCACACCCAACTGCAGGGGAGAAACCAGACCTGGCACATCACCTGTGTGAGCTGGAAGGGACCCACAGGGACCATCCAGTCCCAGCCCTGTCCCTGCCCAGACCCCCCAACAATCCCACCCGGGCCATCCCTGGCAGCGCTGCCCAAACGCTCCTGGAGCTCTGCCAGCCTCGGGGCCGTGCCCATTCCCTGGGGAGCCTGGGCAGTGCCCAGCACCCTCTGGGGGAAGACCCTTGCCCTGATCTGCAGCCTGAGCCTGCCCTGGCCCAGCTCCAGCCATTCCCTGGGTCCTGCCTGTCATGGTCACCACGGAGCAGAGCTCAGTGCCTGCCCCTCCTCTTCCCTGGGAAATTCCTCCTGTGGACAGCTGGGCTCCTTCTCTTTGTGCTGCACTTCCTGTGGGACCTGAGGTGTTCTGGAGAACGATTCTAGAACAAGGTCCCACCTGCCACCACTTCATGTCAACTGCTAATATAGATATATGTAAAGTATCTATTTATATTTATACATTTTTGGTGTGCAGATAGGATGATCCACTCTTGATACTCTGTTCTGCTGGAAGAGTCAGTCAGTCAGCACAGAACTTCTTTGCCCACTGGAGTGCATCAGTTCAGGTCCTGAAAATGGAGCAGGAGCTACTCTGGGCACCTGGATAAGTCCTGTCAGCACAGATCCTCCACATGTGCTCCCCTGGCCGAGGAGCCCTGCTGATGCAGAGCCTCCCAGTGCCTCCCAGTCTGCAGGGACCGTGTTCCAGCTGCTAGAAATGTCCAGGAAAGAGCCATGGTCTTGGTGCCCTTCATAAAAGTCAACAGGTAGAAGGTGTCAAACATAAAATTTGTCAGTAGTGTAGTGGTGCTGGGTCTGGGGAGCCCTTTGAGTTCCATATTTGAGAGTCTGCCCCATGGTGTGCCCATGGCTGGCCTCAGAGCAGGTGGAGGCTCCTTTAAAGATATCTTCTGGTGTCTCTGAAGGGTGATTCTTGCAGAGGTGCCGTTACCCACTGCAGCAGGAGACATTCCCTCAGCTGCTGATTGCCCACATCTGCTCCTGTCTCCTGTGAGCACAGGCAGTGCCAGAACTTGACAGAGACACAAAAGAGTCCCAGGATCTGTTGGAAGGAACCTTAAAAGAGCATCTTGTTCCCCTACCACCGGAAAGAGCAAAAAGCCTGGTCTTTTGATGCCCTTTTACTTCCTCCTTGCTCCTCTCAGAGATGTTTTCAGATGCTCCCAGCCCCACCAGCCACGGGACAGGTGCAGCCACGAGGCCATGGGGAAGAAAGGTGAAAAGCCTTTACTGGATTAGAACAAGATACACTTTATTCAATATCGGGATTCAGGAGTAAATTCCTTTAGGCTCTATTAAAAAAGAAAGAGGTGGGTGTGAGCACAGCGGAGGGCAATGAATTCCCATTTCACATGCCCTCTCTATTTCCCCACATCCACCTCTCTCTTCAGTGCCCACATGCACTGAGGAATGTGCCCCAAACCCACTGGGGCCCCTGTGCTCACTCCCAGGTTGAAGAGAGCAGGGAGGGGTTGGCACTTCGCAAACAAGACTCTCAATGTGAAGGAAGAGAACTGATCCCAGTGTGATTAAGCATTAGGTAGAGATGAACATGTAATTATCCAGTCAAAGCAAGGTGTCGACATCTCCAGGAGCGCTGGCTCCTCTCCCCAGCTGCACACAGTTACTCCTGCTGCAGCTGCCAGGAGATCTCCTGCTTGGGACACCCCTCCTTCACCCAGTTCCTGCTGGGCAGCCCCTTGGCATGTGGAGAAATGGGAAGCACAGATGTCCAGCGTGAGGCACAAGCAGAGCCAGTTTCCTGTGCCTTGTCACAGGGGCCTGGAAGCAGAGCTGGCCTGAGGACACTGTGGAGCATCACTGCATGCCAAGGTCACAGCCCCACGCTGCCTCGTGGTGACCTCTGTGTAACAACTCCTGGGTCAAACAGCCCAAGGAAGTGCAGGAATCTGCAGGAAGATTCAGCCCCAGCCCTGTACAGATGTGCTCTCTCCATTTCCAGATTAACCTTTCAGAAATGTCAGCCAAACAGCCGCTGCCTCCCTGGTACAACCTGGAATTTTTGGGCCTGTGACTAGAGCTTCAATTAACTCCTTCAGTGCTCCTGCTCACCTTCCAGCCCTCTGCCAGGAAATTCCAGCTCCAGGGGCCTTTCTTCTGCAACTATTTCGATGCCCTGCACGTCAGTGACCTCTCTCTCCTGCTGCATCGCTTGGGATGGCGGAGTCAAAGGGCACTGCTGAAACAGGAATGCTTGAAGGTGCATTCAAAAAGGAGGAGCAGCACGTTCCTAACCTGTGGTAGCTGGGCTGCCACTGCAGGAATAGCAGGGCAGGGTGGGATCATCCTCCCTCCCAGAAGATGTCCATAAACCATCAACAGAGTGCTGCAGCAGATTGCACAGGAATGTTCATTGTCTCTTCCCAGACTTCACCTATCCTGGCATTGCCAGAAAATCCTTCTGTTCCTTCGGAGCAGACCTGCCAGGAACTGGCCCAAGGACCCAAGAGTGACCCAGGTGTCCCAGCTGTGTCCCAGCCATGTCCCAGCTGTGACTCTGTGTGCACAGTGTTCCTCTGGCAGCATGTTCATTAAGTGCTATCCTGCTCATTAAGTGTGTACAGGGCTCCTGGAAGATCCAGGGTGGGCAGGATACAGCTGGAACTCACCCAGAGTGAACAGAGGGAAGGAGGCAGGCAGGGCAGAAGGGGTAGAGAAGGTCACTGGATGCCCGAGCTGGGCTAGAGGCGTGGGAAGGAAGAGGATTAGGGAATCATCTCCGTACCTTTGCAGTCGGGAGGAGCAGAAAACGAGTGGCCAGAGGGAGCCCCCTGCCCTCCCCAGGTGCCACCTGCCCTCTCCAGGGGGCTGGAGGAAGGGGCTGCAGGCCTTAGGCTGTACAGAACTTCACATCTGCACAGTGAGAGGGTGTCTGGTCAGTTCTCCTGGATCATTTTCAGGTGGGATTTCAAGGATCTAGTGAAGGTATCCCTGCCCATGGCAGTGGGATTGGAATCAGAGGAGCTTTAAGGTCCCTTCTAACCCAACCCATCCTGTGATTCTGAGCCCAGCACCTTGGGCCAGCTGAGGCTGTTGGCACAAAGAAAGCCCACACTGAGTAAATCACCTCCACCTGCCCCAAGTGTCCGGTTATGTGCCTTTGGTTGTTTCTATATCCCATAGATGGTTGTGGGGTGGGTCAGTGTGAGGCACTCACAGCCTCTGGGTGTGCTGAGAGGGTTATTGCACACAGGAGAAACTGAACCCTGGCTCACCTTGTGAGGGAGTGATGCCTACATGGAAAGGTGGAAACTGGGCAGGCCTTGGAGGGGTGTGGTTGTGATACCAACCCTGAGGGCAAGCTGTAAGAGATGGCCAGTACTGGGGTGACAAACCGTAGGTCAGGAATGAAGGTTCAATAGCATTTCTATACCTGGTGTATGCAGGTAAATATACACATCGTGAAGTGCCAGAATGGTTTGGGCTGGAAGGACCCTCAAAGCCCATCCCATTCCATCCGTGCCATGGGCAGGGACCCCTTCCACTGTCCCAGGCTGCTCCCAGCCCCAATGTCCAACCTGGCCTTGGGCACTGCCAGGGATCCAGGGGCAGCCACAGCTTCTCTGGGCACCCTGTGCCAGGGCCTGCCCACCCTCCCAGGGAACAATTCCTTCCCAATATCCCATCCATCCCTGCCCTCTGGCAGTGGGAAGCCACCCCCCCTTGTCCTGGCACTCCAGTTCTTGATGAGAAGTCCCTCCCCGGCTTCCTTGTAGTGACTTCAGACCTTGGAAGGAGCTGTGAGGTCTCCACACAACTTTCTCTTCTCCAGGCTGAGTAATCCCAACTCCCAGCCTGTCTCCAATCCCCTGAGCAACTTCACGGCCTCCTCCAGACTTGCCCCCACAGTTCCATGTCCCGTTTGTTGGGGACCCCAGGACTGTGTGCAGAATTCCAAGTGGGGTTTCACACGGATACAGACATATCCACACATTGTACGTGGATCTGGTGGCAGCTGCACCTCTGACTAGCAGGGACAAAGCCACCACCTCTCCATATTGTGGATGTTCAGCTTTCCCTGGCACCATCCTTCCCTCCTCCTTTCCCCACTGAGCAAATGAGTTCACCTAATAAAAATCCATCTTTCTTTTTCCCAGGACAGCTGCAGATGCGATCTGCCTGTGCAGGAGCCCTCATCCCTCCAGGGCAGGGAAGGCTGCCGGAGGGCTCAGCAGGATGGGAATCCAGCCTCACCTTGCTTCATCTACAGTGTAACCTTCGTGCTCTTTGGGGAAACTGAGGCAAGCTGCTGTCCTTCCTGCCCGCGGGAGAGTGATCCCAAGGGGCAGGGATGGCGAGAGGGCTCAGCCACAGGGAAGAGCTCTCCTTCGGGCTGTACCCAGAGGGCTCTTTGACATCCTTCCCTCGGGAAAGCAGCGGCTCCGCACCCGCAGCAGCCCAATCTGATGAGGAAGAGGAGGCACCGCGGTTTCGCGTGTCCCTCGCCGCCTCCCCGGTGCGCAGATCCAGAGCAGGGGAAAACACCCGCCGAGGTCTCCGGTGCCTCCCGAGGGGCTCCGAGCCGTGGCCCCCGCGGCCCCTGGGGCGGTGCGGGCGCGGCTGCGGCGGGAGGTGGGGAGGAGGGAGCGGGCTCGGTGCCCGCCGCCGCCCGGGCGTCCCTCTCCGCCGCTTCCTTTAGGTGGCACCTCTCCTCCAGGAATGAGGCTCCCGGCCCCGCGCAGCCCTGCCCGG
>VZTZ01036309.1:63397-80899 GCA_013400955.1 Drymodes brunneopygia
GAGCACGGCAGCTGGATGGAAGGAGGACAGCGGGCTGGAAACGGAGCAGCGGGGTGGAAAGGGAACAGCAGGATGGAAGGAGGACAGAGGGATGGAAGGGGAGCAGCGGGGTGAGCCCCCTCTAGCCGTCGCCCAGCTTGGCTCGGCTCGGCCTTGGAGTGACCGGGCGAAGTTGGTGCCTCCAGGGGGAAGCGCGTCCCCGGCTCGCATCCCGCAGCGGAGGGGCCGGAACGGGCGGGAGAGGAGATGGGGCAGCCCGGCTTTCCCCGCTTATAGCCCGGCCGCCGGAGAAGCTCCGGCCCCGCTCCCCCAGCCCGTCCCGCTTGCGGTGCCTCCGGACGGGGAAGTTCGCGGAAGGTCCGGGCGCCCCGCAGGGACAGCGGGTCCCGGGGTGCGGTGGGGGCTCCCCGCAGAGCCCTCCCTTAGGGTCGCCCCGCTTCGTGTCCGGGAGCTAGAGGCTGGGAAGGGCTGGGGGTGCAGGGGCTGGACCCCCTTTCCGCTCGCTGCGCCGGGGAAGAGGCACGGAGCTTGCAGGCTGGCACAGCCGGAGCTCTGCCTGAACCAGCCCTTTTCCGTGTACTTGGGCAGTAATCTTTGCTTCCCGGCCCGNCGCGGCTCCCCCGGGCAGGGCACGGCGGCGGCGACCCCAACTTCGGCCCGCTCCGGGAACTTCCCTCGCTGCAACTTTTTCCCCTTGGCGTCTTCGGGAGTGGCCAAGGTCCCACGAGGGGAAGAGGGGCCGGGGGCCGGGCCGGGAGCGGGGCTNCTTTCCCCGCTTATAGCCCGGCCGCCGGAGAAGCTCCGGCCCCGCTCCCCCAGCCCGTCCCGCTTGCGGTGCCTCCGGACGGGGAAGTTCGCGGAAGGTCCGGGCGCCCCGCAGGGACAGCGGGTCCCGGGGTGCGGTGGGGGCTCCCCGCAGAGCCCTCCCTTAGGGTCGCCCCGCTTCGTGTCCGGGAGCTAGAGGCTGGGAAGGGCTGGGGGTGCAGGGGCTGGACCCCCTTTCCGCTCGCTGCGCCGGGGAAGAGGCACGGAGCTTGCAGGCTGGCACAGCCGGAGCTCTGCCTGAACCAGCCCTTTTCCGTGTACTTGGGCAGTAATCTTTGCTTCCCGGCCCGCGGTGTGCGGGCTGGGGCTGGGGCGGGGCTGGCACAGGGGCCGGGGCTGCAGCTGCTCTCTCTCGGAGCCCCCCGGTCCCGCCGTGCCTTGGCCGCTTGCGGAGGCTCCGGGGGCAGCGGGATGCGGCCCCAACTCGGGAGGGACACTCGCTGCCGGGCTGCGGGCTCAGCCGGCTCGGAGAAGCGTGTGCCACCCAGGTGTGTTTGCTGGCAACCCAGCCCACGGATTGCAGCTTTTAACTGGAGGGATCAGCCCATCGTGGGAGCTCCAGGGCTGACCAGGCTGCCGAGCCGGGGAGATTTGGACATGCGGAGCCTCTGGCTGCACGGACTCTGCTCCCGGCTGTGCTGTGTCCAGCTTGCTTCCCGCTCCCGTCAGCGACACAGATAGAATTCTCTTTTCCTTTCTATTTTGGAGGGCACTCTGGCTGATTCATTTGTGACGATCAAAGGACACATCCAAGCTGTGATCCACACCGCACACCGCCTCCTTGAGAGGCTTTGTGTCGATCTGAAACGTGAAACGGCCAATTTATTCCTGTTTGGGGAACACCCTGGGAGCAGGCTCCGGTGCCAGCTTCTCCCCGGGCCCTGAGGGGGATCCTGATATCCGAGCCTCCATTTGCGGGGGCCGTGCCCGGCGCAGGGGTTGCCATCGGTCTCCGTGCCCGTGCTCAGCCCGCCGGTGCCAGGCTGTGCCGGGGCCCTTTGTCACCCGCCGTGCCGGTGGTGCTGGCAGAGCAGCGTCCCGGTGCTGGGTGTGGTGCGGACACCCCGATCCCCTCTGCTCGCAGCCCCGGTGCTGCTGCAGCGCTGCTCTCCCCACACTGTGACATTCCCGGCTGCCGCCAGCGCCGTGTGGAACAACACAGAGGATAATGAAATATAAAAACTGTGTTACAACGGCTTTATTTATAGAACAAGGCTTGGAGGAGTTTGAGGTTGAATTATTTGCTTTTTTGCTGCAGTTTATGAATTGCTCCTGTGAGAGGCTGGGGAGCCTGGCTTGCTGGCAGGTTTGGCTGGAAAGTCCTTATGAACCTGGGGGATTCTGTTTAGCTGAGTGTCCATCCTGCTGGATCAGGACTGCATTTCCTACTGTGGGCTGCCAGGATGCTTCAAGTGCCTTGTAAGCCAGAAATAGCCACCAGGGGCAGTTGGACAGGCAGAGCTTTCCCTGTTCTCAGCACTTGCTGCCTTATTAACACTATTCATTTTTACTGAAAAGGGGTTTTCTATGCTTAGTCTATTTTTTTAAACCCGAATACAAACCTCTGTAATATGAGAACCTACATCAACATCATCTATATGAGAGCAGCTCTTTTTTTTCTCTTGAGAGAAAACACCATTCATTGCATTATCCTGTATTTCCTGTCTTTATAATGTAAATCTTTTATCAAGGGGCCGCTGCATTTTCTGGGCTTTGTCCCCCCTTTCCCAGCAGGCGGCACAGACCTCAGACCTGCATTCCATGGGCCCATCAAAGGCTGTGTGTGGAGAGGTTTTCTAAAGAGGACTATGCTTAAAGAGGAATTTTAGGACAAAAAGGGTGGAGGTGCTGTTGCACCACTCGAGCCTGGGCGTTGAACTGGTGCTGCCGTCGTTGTTCCCTGCTGGATCTGGGATGTTTTCCCAGACAAAGCTAGGCCAGAGGAGGAGTTAATGAGAATCCGTGAGAAAGTGCTGTGGGCAGCACGTGCTGAGCCCCACCAGCACAGGGAGATGAACCAGCCGGGCCCCTCATTAATTCCCTCCATCCCGAGCTCAGGAGCTCCAGGCTTGGCTTGGGAAAACCTCGTGGGAGCCTGTTGTGTCCATAAAGGAGTGGGAAGGAGCAGCAGTCACTGGTGGGAAGGAGCAGGGGACAGTTTGTTACACAGCATGTCTCTCTGTCCTGCCCTGCTCCAGGGGCCTGGAATGAGAGGGCAAGAGAATCATTCTTGCTCCACCCTTGCTCATCCTGTGGAGCTGGAAGCTGGCGAGGGACATGGGGGTGGCACAGCTGAGATCCCATTCCTTGTGCCAGTTGATGCCTGCTGACACAGGCCCTGTGCTATGTAATCTTCTGACCCCAACAACAACTTCAGCCATTGAGCCTTCCAAAGGAATAATCAAAATCCAGCAGCACAGATGGGAATTTTCCATGTTTTTTTGTCTCAGAAGCAGCGAGCAGCCTGTGAGCTGGGAGCAGGGAAGGGAAGGATGCTCCCAAGCTGCTGTACCCCTGCATGCACCGTGCTGCTGGCTGAGTGCTCTGGGGCCTGCCCTGGGAAGGGCTAGGTCTCCTTCCCTTCCCATCCTCCTGAGCCGTGCGGGAGGAGAGGGAAAATCGCCTGAGCCAGAGCCTCCACACAAAGCAGGACAAGGAAGATTGCACAGAGCTGATCTCTAATCTCTGCTCTGAGCCTGCCCTCGGCTGCTGTGCCAGTGGCTCTGGTGGCTCTGGTGGCTCAGCCCTGCCGTGCTGGGAGCCCATCCCCTGGAAAGGCTGGAGCTGGAAAGGCTGGAGCTGCAGCCCCGCGATTCACCCTGCAGGGACGAGAAAGGAGCCAGTCTAATTAGGTGTGTGTCCTCTTCCCCTTGGATTTGCAATGCTCTCTGCTGCTGTCACCTTCATTAAGACACATCTCTGAGTGCCAGGCACCTCTTTTGATGCTCCTAAAGAGGTTTTCTCTTTATGCAGGAGGCACAGCCCCAGTGGAACAGCAGTATCCTGCACCACTGCACAGAAGGGCTGTGAGAGGCAGCATCTCAGCGTGGGGCCTGCAAGGGCTGGGAGTTTCTGGGAGGGTTTGTTGCTCCTGGCCATGTGAAAAGCTCTGTGCTGTGTCCCAGAGCCAGGTGGATCCGTGTGGGATTTGAGAGTAGCAGGGTGTCAGGGCTTCTCCATCACAGACACACAGCAGCGTGGGAGGGAGGAGTGAGGCTGGTGAGACACAAAGCCCAGCTTCTCCTCCCCTTTCCTGCTGTGGTTGCAGCTCTGGGAGGTTTCCAGAGGCTGAGGGAAAAGGGGACAATTGTACTGAAAAGTCTTAATCAGCTAAAAGAGGCCAAGGGTGGATCCTGCCATGCTTAGGCAGAGATACTGAAGGAATTCGTGCAGAGTTTGCTCAAATATGCAAACTCACCTCAGCCTGAGCTGTGTCTGACTGAGACACACAGGAATGGCGTTTGGAGGGGCTGGTTCCCCTTTGTGTGGTGTTCAGAGGGGTGTGTGGGCTCAGGGCAGTGGCACCAAGTGACACGAGTGTTCCCCTTGGGCTGTGTGCAGCTCACGGCCAGGCCCTGCCTGGGGGCAGAGCACATCTCGTGGTGTGCACACTCTGACCATGCTTGCTTTGCTTTTAGGGTGCTCCTAGAAGGCCTCTGGAGACTGGTCTTGGCCCTGCTTCTGCCTTCTCTGTGCCCTTGACCAGGTCAATGAGTCTTTGATGTGGTCTCAGCTTTTCCAGCACTGTCCCTCAGAGGGTGATGCTGAGTTATCTCCCAAGGGACCCAGGATATGTTTAAATTCAGCCCTGAGCTAAAATGTGGAGGTCTGGGCAGCCACTGATCACCTCTTCAGCAGTGCCACAGTGTCAGGTGTCAAGACTGATGATCTCCTGAGGGGTGTTGGTGCATCCACAGCAGGTTTGTCTCTGGGCTGGCCCACCTTCCTCCCAACCTTCCCACTGCAGCTGATCAACAGCACCAGCAGACTTTACAGCATTTATTGTCCCTCTCCTGGAACCAGAGGATTAGAAAAGCACTTGAGTTTTATTTGGAATCCTCCCTGGTTGTCAAGGAAAGCAGAAACACTCCACCAGCATGAGCAAAGCATCAAGGAGACTGGAAACAAGAAAATACAAACATTCCAGTGCTGGGATTTTTAGTTCACTTTCTGGAGAGCTCAGCAGTTTGAGGCATCATCCTGATGACTCTCAAGTAGCGGTGTTGGGTCCTGTCTGCATGGGTCAGGCAAGGCCAGGCTAGGCTCAGAATATTTGCTTTCATGAAATCATGGAATATTTTTGAGGAATCACCTGGATACATCTGGAGTAGCTCTGGAGGTATCTAAAGAACCTGTTGCTCAAAGCACAGCTGATTTCAAAGCCAGGTCTGGTTGCTCAGGAGCTTGTCCTGTCCAGCATGGATGTCTCCCCAAGGATGGAGATACTCTGTCCTCCTCCACAGCTCCATGGCCTGTCTGGCCGAGACAGCCCAAGTCCTTTGTCACCTGGCCTGGCTCAGCACCGTGGGTGCCCCATGTCCCTTTGGTGAGGTGAGGGTGCCTGGGTCTGTCCCTGGGTGTGGTAGGGCTGGGGCAGCAGCAATGGTGAACATGATGCTGGCTCCCTGTGAGGTCAGAGCCAGTGTGGGGGAAGTAAAAGCAGATTCACAGCCAGAGGCCATGGCAGGGACACTCAGGATGGCAGCAGGGACACTCAGGATGGCGGCAGGGACACTCAGGATGGCAGCAGGGACACTCAGGATGGCGGCAGGGACACTCAGGATGGCAGCAGGGACACTCAGGATGGCAGCAGGGACACTCAGGATGGCGGCAGGGACACTCAGGATGGCAGCAGGGACACTCAGGATGGCGGCAGGAGCACTCAGGATGGCGGCAGGGACACTCAGGATGGCAGCAGGGACACTCAGGATGGCGGCAGGAGCACTCAGGATGGCGGCAGGGACACTCAGGATGGCAGCAGACCCTTGCAGATGTTGTCCTGTGCCCGTGTTTGCTTTGCTGGCTGCTCTGGGGATGAAGCCCCTGGGCATGTCTTGTGTGGCCTGGTTCCAGCCACCCCAGCCTGGTGTCCCACATCGATGGTAATTAAAGCAGAGCTCCCCCGGAGCTCTGTAGTCCTCAGATGCACCCTGTGCTGGAAGCCTTTCCTGACACCCTGCAGGGGCAGGGACCTCTCTGAGGACACATAAACCTGGCCAGATCCCAGAACCCTGGAGGTGCTGGTGGCAGGGTCCAGAACAGGGCTATTGCACCTCAGCTCAGGTCTGCTGTGGATTTCTCTATCCAAGCTTTGAAAACCTCCAATGATGGAGCCTTGCTGGCCTTTCCTAGTACTGCAGCTGATTAAAAAGCTATTCCTGATGTCTGAACTGCACCTCCCAAGCTGTAGTTCTTGGCTGTGGCTCCTTGCTGTGTCACCTGGCCACACAAAGGTGTCTTTGACTCTGCCATCCTTTCAACTGCCTTGGAGTAGCTGGAGGCTGGAATTAAATCTCCCTTCACCTTCTCTTTGCCACACCCAACCATCATAATTCCCTCTTCCTGACCCTGTAGGATATACTAGGACATATATTAGGAAGGAATTGTTCCCTGGGAGGGTGGGCAGGCCCTGGCACAGGGTGCCCAGAGAAGCTGTGGCTGCCCCTGGATCCCTGGCAGTGCCCAAGGCCAGGCTGGACATTGGGGCTTGGAGCAGCCTGCGGTAATGGAAGGTGTCCTTGCCCATGGTAGGGGTGGAATGGGATGAGCTTTGAGGTCCCTTCCCACGCAAACTGATCTGGGACTCTGTGGTTCTCTGATTCTATGACATTCTGTAGGCTTCTGGTCATCTCTGGTCGTCCTGGGCTGTGCCAGCCCTGGGGTGGCAGCAGGAGCAGGGCAGTGCCCATCCCCTGTGCTGGCCCTGCTGGGGCACCCCCAGTGCTGGGACAGCTCTGGGACCCTCCTGACAAGAGAGACCTGGAGGGGCTGGAGCGAGTCCAGGGAAGGGAACGGAGCTGGGAAGGGACTGGAGCCCCAGGAGGAGCAGAACTTTCTGCACTTCCTGTCCCATTCATGACAATATTACTTCTTTATCCTGTCCCCTCTCAGTCACTCAAAAAGCTCTGACATTTAGGTACCCAGCACATGATTTCTCTCTCTATGGTGCTGAGGAGTTATTTGGCAATGGGTCAGAAACATCTGAAGGAGCCCAGGGTTCCCACGCCGCAGATCTCCAAATCACCTGTGGAATGGGATTTGTTGCCTGTGCTGCTGCCCCAGTTCCAGCCCAGACAGCCAAGGACAAGCGCTGGGCATGGGCTCCTTCTTCCTTTCAGGATCTGCATCCTGAGAGGATCCAAACCCTTTTGCTCCATCGTGCTTGTTTTGCTGGAGCTGACTCACAGAAACTTCCTTGTCCAGCATTTCTGTCCTTGCTCCATGGAGGTCTGGAGAGTCTTTATTGTCAGCTGTGCTCTGATCCCCATCCCCAGCTGCAATTCCACATGGAGGTAGGAACAGTCCAGAGAAAGCAAATGGTTACAGCAATACAGGAGATTCACTGCCTGGATGGGAGTTTCCACTCCATCCCACCTGGAATACTTTCCCTTTAGATGCTCCAGCCCATCCCAGCTTTTTTCCATCCCATGGGAGCTGGGCACATTCCCTCCCTGGCTCTGGGAATTCTGGTGCCTTTCCAGCACTTCGTGCTTTGTTTTCTCTCTGGGCTGCACCTTCCACTGGAAACAAAGAGATGTTTGCATTCCAGTCTGATGCTTCTCTTTCTTCCCTGAGTGCACGGGATAATTACAGTGCCTTGCACTAATTGATCCGTTATTAGTGTAATTCTGATTTACACGGTGCTTCAGGAAGGGGCATTTCTGTGGCAGGAGTGATGCTCTAATGTCACACTTCCCAGTGGCTTGTGATGTGTCACCTCATCTCCCGTGAGCTGCTCATGGGGAAAGAGGGTTCACTTTTATTTTTTTGTTAAAAACCAATCTTTTGCAAGAACCATCTGGCTGCTAAATTCTCCTCCTGGAGCTGTGCGGTTTGCTGGGAGTTCATTTGCGTCTTTAGGTACTAAAGAGGAAGTAAAAGTGACTGATTAGTCTGAGACTGGGACCATTCACATCAAAGTGACAGATTTTGTGAGCTGGATTTGGGGAAGTGTTTAAAACTGGTGTGTTTTCATTAAATTTTGAAGACTGTGGGCAGAACTGTGCTCTCGGCGCTGCAGCTCAGCGCTCAGCCCTGCACCCTGGGTTGTTATGTCACAGTGAATTGTGGGGCTGTTCAAACTCGCCTCTGCTTGTTTGATGACTTTAAATATTGATTTTAATTGCGTGTCTTTCTTAAGACTGTGAGTGATGGTGGGAGCCACGGACAATAATCCCTTGTGCACAACACAGCCATGTGCACCAGGAGCTGGGAGCTCAGCCTGGCTCTTCAGCAGAGGGGAGAGAGAGGAAAGGAAAATATCTCTGGAGCCCCCAAATTCAGCTTTCCTTGCTCCCATGGGGGCTTTGTCAGGGACGTGCCATGAGCTGCTGGACAAGTTGGGCTCTCAGGAGCCCTTTGGGGGTGCTGGGGTAAGGCTGGGAGGGCTCCACACTCTGCCCTGTCCAAGAAGGGTCTTTGAAAAGCCTAAGAGCAAATCCGGAGTTTGGGAATGTGGGATTTGTCTCTGCAGAAAGAAATGGTCACCTGGAAGCCATCAGGACTGTAGGACTTGCACTACAAGGATCTGGAGGGACAGGACACAGGGAATGGCTTCAAACTGACAGAGAGTGGGTTTAGATTGGATATCAGGAAAGATCCTTCCCTGGGAGGGTGGGCAGGCCCTGGCACAGGGTGCCCAGAGAAGCTGTGGCTGCCCCTGGATCCCTGGCAGTGCCCAAGGCCAGGTTGGACATTGGGGCTTGGAGCAGCCTGGGACAGTGGAAGGTGTCCCTGCCTGTGGCAGGGGTGACACTGGACAGGCTTTCCGGTCTCTCCCAACCCAAACCAGTCTGGGATTCTGGGATTGCACATCTCTGTGGCACTGGCATGCTTTCAGGAGCAGTGGGAGCTGTGGTGGGAGCAAGTCCTTCTCCTTGCCCCAGGTTCCTTCCCAAGCACACATCCTCATGGATCTGGCCCTGATCAATGCTCTCCATGGCCGTGCAAACACGGTTAGCATTGGCTTTACACTAGAGGGCTGTCTGTCCCTTTCCCTTTGGATGGCAGTCCCTGTGCCGGGAATATTCTGTCGCAGGATCCCAATTTGACAGCATCCCGTCCTGGCAGGTGGGGAATGTGCTGCAGGCTGGTGTTTGCTGCTCAGCTCTGCTCTCTGTGCTGCTCAGAACATCCCTGCCCTGGGCTGGAGGCACTTTGGAGCTGTTTTGGGGTGAGGTGAAGATCTCTGTCTCTGTCCCCCTGTCCAGCTCAGCAGGAAGCAGCAGTTTCCAAAGAGTTTCCCTTCCCCTCCTGTTTTTCCAGGACCCTTTTGTTGTCAGGAGTAGAGCACTTCGTGGTAGCACAGGGATGCTCTGGGTTTCCAGGAGTGTGGCATTTCCTGCTGCTGCCCTGCACTGGTGAGGATCTGCAGCCCCAAACATCTGCACATCCAGCTGTGGGGTGACTCAGACAGGAATCACTTTGGAAATGGCTCTTGGGGGCTGGAGGAGCCTTCAGTGTCCCAGTGATGAAAGAGATTTGGCAGGTCCTGCCTGAAAGTTCTGCTGGGACGGCTCCTCAGGCTCTCCTGTCACCTGCAGGGCTGGGACCTCTGTGGGGACATTGTCACCATGTAGCCTGGCTGCTTTGGTCCACTGCTATCATGTGTTTCATGGAATTACAGAATCTCCTGAGCTGGAAGGGACCCACAGGAGCATTGACCCAGCCCCTGTCCCTGCCCAGACCCCCCAACAATCCCACCCTGGCCATCCCTGGCAGTGCTGCCCAAACACTCCTGGAGCTCTGCCAGCCTCGGGGCCGTGCCCATTCCCTGGGGAGCCTGGGCAGTGCCCAGCACCCTCTGGGGGAAGAACCTTCCCCTGAAATCCAGCCCAAACCTGCCCTGCCACAACTCCCTGCTGGTTCCATTTAATTGATTTTATTCTGTCCCCACTCACCCTTAACTGAGCTAAAGATTGAACCAGCTGAGGTTTGCCTTTGCCTGACAGACACAGTTTGAATTCAGGCCTGTCCTTCAGCTGCCTGCCTGGAGAATGCCAGCCTCAAACACAACCCCTCAGTGCCTCCCATGTGCCTCATGCCAACTGCATTTGTGGCACAGCTTTTTCCTGTGCCTGGATGCCTGAGCAGTCAAGGTTTGGCTCAGTTTGGGCAAAAGTGGTGATAATTGAGAGCAGCCAAGTCCGTGGACCCTGCCCAAGGATCTGCCCAGTGAGCAGGGCTGGGGGGAGTGGGGGAATGAGCTGGGATGGCCAGGAGCGAGTGCAGGGGAGGCACTGGTGGGTACTGGGGGCACTCTGGGGCTGTGTCCAGCATACACTGAAGTGCAGAGGTTGGTTCTTTGGCACAAGTTGATTTATGAACTCCAGGCTGTTCTCTCCCTCAATTAGCCCCTAATGTGTCCTGAAGGAGGGGGGCTAATGATGGTGATGCTGGTGGCTCTGAGGGAGTGGCACTGACCCCAGTGATGGTGGTGGGACGCTGCTGGGCCATGGGGACAGGGACATGGAGGTGTTGGACCTACTCTGCATCCCACGGCTGGGACAGGAGCAGGAGCAGCAGCAGTGGGAGCAGCTGGGGCCTGCTGTCACCTGGGCTCAGGACAGCGATGTCCCCAGGCAGGAGAGCCCCATCTGAACCCTCCTGGCACAGAGCTGCTGTGCCCTGCCTGTGTGCCAGCCAGGCAGGGTAGTTCAGGAATCACAGAAACATGGAATGGGTTGGGTTGGGAGGGACCCTAAAGCTCATCCAGTGCCACCCCTGCCATGGGCAGGGACACCTCCCACTGTCCCAGGCTGCTCCAAGCCCTGTCCTGGCCTTGGACACTGCCAGGGCTGGGGCAGCTGCCCAGGCTGGGTTCATGGGCTGCATCACTCACCCCACCCTGTTCCCCCACATTTACCCAACTCTGTGCAGAGCTGCTGAGTTCTCCACTTGGCTGGGTCCATTTCAGGCTGCCAAATGGATTTTACCCCTCCTGGGTGGGAAGCAAAGGGATTCTGCCCACCCAGTGTGCCTGGGGCAGCAGGCTCAGCCCCTGCAGGCCTTGGTGTGTCAGATTTGTACCTCGATTTCTGACATCAGGGCTGAAGTGACAGGAGACTTAAGCTGGGCTTGGAGGCAGAGCCTGGCTGAGGGGCTGTGCCTTCATCTTCAGGTGACACCCAAGGTGACACCCTTGGGTTTGATGTCACCCACAAGCCCAAGGAGCCATTTCTCCCAGGCTTTTACTAAGACACAGTTTCTACCGTGACACAAATTCTGCTGCTGAGGCACTGAGGATAATGTGGGGTCTGGAAATGAGGCAGTGGTTGTTTAAACATCATTCCCACTATTCCAGCACTGTTCCTGTTTTCCTGAGGCTGCATCCTCTGCTGGGTGCAGAGTGCAGTCCCAAAGCCCTGGAAAGGGGCTCTGTGAGGGGCTGGGGGTGCTGCTGGCCCGGGATCATGTCCAGTCCCCATCCTCTTCTCTCCCAGGCTGGAAGGGAGCTCCAAGGGAGCAGCACAGCCAAAGAGAGGTGTTTGTACCAGTGGCACAGTAAATGACCCCGAGCTGCCTCCAGGCAGCCAGCCCAGGAGAGCCTTTCCTTGGCCATGGCTTTTCAATGGGAAATGCTTTGCTTTCTGCTATGTTTATTTTTGGCTTTCCTAGAGTTTCTCAAGGCTTACAATCAATCCTGAGCTTTGGGGTGGCCATCTGGGCTGCAGGGGCAAAGTCTGCCTCAGAACACTGGGTTTGGTAATTTCCTGGGGACCTTGGATTTACTGGGAGCTTGGAATAGCTTAACCTGGGGACACCTGGGGCATATGCAGAGGGCTTTGGATGGGGAGAGAGCTGGGACAGGGGAAGGTGTCCCTGCCCGTGGCAGGAGGGTTGGAATGGGCTGTTCTTTGGGTACCTTCCAACCTAAACCATTCTGTGATTCCATGATTCTGTGACTCTGTGATTCCATGAGAAGAGGTCCCTATGGCTGCAGCCTGCACAGGGAAGGGAGTGCACAAGCTCCTTGTCTCTCAGCTGGGCAGGGAATGTGCTCTCCCCTGGGAGAGGCAGCAGCCGGGGCATCACTGCTGGGAGAGGCACATGGGGAAGGGAACCAAATGTGTCACTGGGTGCATGGGCTGGTGGCACCTTGGCAGGGGCTGTGCTGGTGTCAGAGCTGGGCCTGCCCCTCGCCAGGGACACCTGACACATTCCTACACCAGTGGATGGTGGCAGGACATGGGGGAGGGTTTTAAAGTAAGAGAGAGGTTTAGATTGGATGGTACAAAGTTCTCTGTGCAGAGGAAGGTGAGGCCCTGGCACAGGGTGCCCAGAGAAGCTGTGGCTGCCCCTGGATCCCTGGCAGTGCCCAAGGCCAGGTTGGACATTGGGGCTTGGAGCAGCCTGGGATAGTGGGAGGTGTCCCTGCCCATGGCAGGGGGTGGCACTTTAAGGGCTTTAAGGGATGGGCTTTAAGGTCTCTCCCAAGCCAAACCATTCCAGGATTCTGTGATCCTGTTTTTATAGTCGCGAGAACCTCCCCAGCTCACCTGTGCCTGCTCCAGCCCTGCTCCCTGCACAGCTTTAGGTACCAGCCAAGGCAGCTCCTGGGTGCTGTGCTCCCCCCTCCCTCCTCTCACTGCAGCTGGGATGGACCCTCTGGCAGTGCTGGGGCTCTGTTGGTTTCACCTGGGTTTCTGAGTGTTTCTAACTTGCTCCTCTCCCCCTAAAATTGTGGCCTCACTGTGGCCCTTGTGAGCACAACTCCCTTGCCATGACATTTGTGCCCTAGGTCCTGCTGCTGAAGCCACCCCGTAAGGCTCAGTGTGGGAACAGTGGTGTGAAAGCTCCTAAAAGGTGTGTGGGATGAGGCTGGGTGTGTTCCAGCCCGTGTGCAGTGGGGCTGTGCTGGCACTGGGGTCAGCAGGACGGGCAGGAGGTGCAGCCCTGCTGTCCAGACAGTGATTCAGTGAGTGGCACACAGAGGGGCCAGCAGCCCCCCCGCCACGTCCCCTGCGTGTGACAGAGCACGAGGCCCTCCTGATAAATCCCTGCCAGCTTATCCCAGCCTGTCTGCCCGCAGGGGAGGTGACACCACAGTGTCTGAGTGCCCCTGCCTGTCCCCACATCCCCGTGGTGAGGCTGAATGTCCCCAGGGGAGGAGCTGGGGTGACCTGGTGCCCTGTGGCTCTGCAGAGACCAGACTGGCTGCTCTAAACCAGGGGCTGCAGGTGAAAAACCCTTGGGAGCCCTCCCTGCTCGCAGGGCTGGTGTCTGCTGTGATCTCTAATCCACAGAGATCCCGTGAACTAAAGGAATGAGCCCAACACTTGGCACGGGGAGAGGTTGGAAGTGATAAAGGAGACAGGGCTTTAATGGCACAGGAATCTCTCACAGTGAAGGGAGCCAGAAGCTCACCGGGAGTGTCAGAGAGGAAAAGGAGTGAGCAGAGTTTGCAAGGGCACCCCCACAGCTCCTGGGAAAGAGCCCTGGGCCAGCTCTGGGGCCACCCAGCCAGAGCAGCTCCTGTGACCCTCAGCTGCCCCTCCTGCCTCCCCAAGCCCCTCCTGCACAACCCCCTGTCCAGGCCAAGCACAGCCTCAGGGGGACCCAGGATGGATTGTGGTGCTGGGCATGGCTGGAAGGCCAAAATCCCAGAGCAGGGCCGTGCCTGGGTGTGTGACACTGTGCACACGTGGGGCTGGGTGTGTGACACCGTGTGGGTGTGTGACACTGTGCACACGTGGGGCTGGGTGTGTGACACTGCACACCTAGGGCTGGGTGTGTGACACCGTGTGGGTGTGTGACACTGCACATGTGGGGCTGGGTGTGTGACACTGTGCACACGTGGGGAGCAGGCAGGGCATGGGGACAGCTGCACTGGGGCTGCCCTTGATCTGTCGTGGGACAGGGGTGAAAATCAGCGTGAGATGGGCACACAGCTCATGAAGGGGAATGGGCCATGGCTTGTTTGTCACCCAAGAGGAACAGGAAAATCAGGGACATGGGTCAAAACCAATGAAACAAAATGGTTGTGCTGAGCACAGGGTAGGGACAGACTCTGCCAGGCATCTGGGCTGTTCTCAGCACTGCATGGGCAGTGTGTGAGCTCATGGGTTTGGAGCTGGTGAAAGGCTTCTCCTTCTTTCTCCTTCTCCTTCTCCTTCTCCTTCTCCTTCTCCTTCTCCTTCTCCTTCTCCTTCTCCTTCTCCTTCTCCTTCTCCTTCATCTCCCACATATTTGGGAGGGTGTGGGAAGGGGGGTAAAACCTGGATGAGAAGGAAATGGGAGGTGTAGCTGTAAATTGGTGCCTCCTCCCTTGGGGAATTACAGTTCCCTCATCCCCTTCTCTCCCAGAAAGCCCAAAATGCTGAGGACACGCTGAGAGTTTGGCACGGACAGGGCTCACAGGGGCTGCAGCTGCAAAGGGAGGTGAACAGGGGGACAGTGTACAGGAGACAAGGTGGTGACAAATGGCACAGGAGAGTGTTCCATGAGCAGGAGAGGTCTTCTGAGCCCCAAGTCCATGGCAGGTGGAGCAAGGGCCACATGTTTGTGTTTTCAGGAGACCATCCAGCATCCGGCCTGCAGCTCTCCCACCTCTGGCAGGGCTGCAGGAGGGCCGAGGCTTGGAGAGAGCCCTGCTCCCTGTGGGAATGCAAGGAGGGGTCACCACCAGTACCCACCAGAGCAGCTCCTCCTGCAAAGCCAGCAGCTGGTGCCCTCTGCCTCTCTGGGGACCCTGTTTTCTCCTCAGGTGACAGTTCCTGGCTCAGGGGCATCCCCAAACTCTGCTCCCTCTCAAGCATTGTCCCCTCAGTTTGTGTTCCAGAGGAGCTTCCAAGGAGGTGAGACCAGGACTGGGGATCCCTCAGAGCACAACACAAACACCTGGAGGAGCAGCCAAGGCTTGGGAAGCAGAAGGTGATAGGAAATGGTGGATCTGGAATGCTCTTTTAACAGTTCAGTGGTGCCAAAGGATTGAAGGATGGACTCCATGAACCTGAGGTCTTTTCCAACCTCAGTGACCCTGTGGTTCTGTGACTGGTGCTGAGCTGAGGGTCCTGTGCCCACTCTTGAGGGGACCTTCTGCACCCCCTCCTGCCACATGAGCTGCCCCAGGGGTTCTCCCTGTGCTTGGGCTGCTTTTGACTGAGAGTCCTGTCCCAGAGAGCCCTCCTTGCTCAGCCAGAGCCATCCCTTCCCACCCTTCCCTGCTGGCTGATTCACTCATGGATCGTGGATCGTTCACTTGGATTTGTGAGGTGTTGAATGGGAGCACCGTGCTGAGCCTGGGGCCTTTGGAGCTCTGCTGGGGAGGTTTTTGTGGCCTCCCTGCACACCCTGAAGTGCATGCTGAGGTGGCTCCACGGCCCTTCCCAGGGTGCATCCACGCTGTCCCTCACAAGGGGACAAGGAGATGACGGTGGCTTCCTCCTCCCAGCCCTGGGCTGCTCTGCAGGAACAGGGCCACAATGGTGTCCCCTGCACTGCCCGTGCTCCTTTGCTTTGCTCCCTCCCAGAACCCAAGGACACTGTGCAGAGTCACAGAATCATGGAATCATTAGTGCTGGAAAAGATCTCCAAGATCATCAAATCCAACCTTTGACCAACACCCCCATGGCCACCAAACTATATTGTGAAGTGTCACGTTTGCTCATTTTTTTAACACCTCCAGGGATGGTGGCTCCAGCCTGTTCCAGGGCCTGGCCACTCTTTCAGTGAAGGAATTTTCCCTGATTTCCAGCCTGAACCTCCCTTGGTGTGCAGCTCGAGGCCATTTCCCCTTTCCCCCTTGCCCAGGAAGATGCCTGGTGCCACCTGAACAGGTCCCCGAGCCCTGCTGGCACAGGCTGCTGGTNCATTCCAGTGACTGGAGCGAGCTCCTGGGTGACAGGGGGTTGTGTCCCCATGGCTGGGGGAGCTGTCAGCAGTGACACATCTCCTGCTGCTGGGAGAGGCTTGGGAGCCAGTGCCATGCTCCAGGGGTGCATCCAGACGGTGCTCCCTGTTTGCTTGGAGACAGGAAGAGAATCCCAGCTGGCAGAACTGGCAGTAGCTGACAGGACTGTCCCAGATCAGCCCAGACCAAGATGAAGGGTTGAGTTTCCTGGGAGGCACCTGTGGGACAAGCAAAATGGGGGAAAGCAGTTGGGGCAGGACTGACTGTGGGGGGGGGAGGAGTTTCAGCACNCCCACTCTTGAGGGGACCTTCTGCACCCCCTCCTGCCACATGAGCTGCCCCAGGGGTTCTCCCTGTGCTTGGGCCGCTTTTGACTGAGAGTCCTGTCCCAGAGAGCCCTCCTTGCTCAGCCAGAGCCATCCCTTCCCACCCTTCCCTGCTGGCTGATTCACTCATGGATCGTGGATCGTTCACTTGGATTTGTGAGGTGTTGAATGGGAGCACCGTGCTGAGCCTGGGGCCTTTGGAGCTCTGCTGGGGAGGTTTTTGTGGCCTCCCTGCACACCCTGAAGTGCATGCTGAGGTGGCTCCACGGCCCTTCCCAGGGTGCATCCACGCTGTCCCTCACAAGGGGACAAGGAGATGACGGTGGCTTCCTCCTCCCAGCCCTGGGCTGCTCTGCAGGAACAGGGCCACAATGGTGTCCCCTGCACTGCCCGTGCTCCTTTGCTTTGCTCCCTCCCAGAACCCAAGGACACTGTGCAGAGTCACAGAATCATGGAATCATTAGTGCTGGAAAAGATCTCCAAGATCATCAAATCCAACCTTTGACCAACACCCCCATGGCCACCAAACTATATTGTGAAGTGTCACGTTTGCTCATTTTTTGAACACCTCCAGGGATGGTGGCTCCAGCCTGTTCCAGGGCCTGGCCACTCTTTCAGTGAAGGAATTTTCCCTGATTTCCAGCCTGAACCTCCCTTGGTGTGCAGCTCGAGGCCATTTCCCCTTTCCCCCTTGCCCAGGAAGATGCCTGGTGCCACCTGAACAGGTCCCCGAGCCCTGCTGGCACAGGCTGCTGGTGCTGCTGTGCCCCCAGCTGGCAGCAGCTCCTCCTGGATGTCTGCCTGGCTCTTTGGTGCAGCACAGGGAATATGCAAATTTAACCTTTGCATTCACTGTGCTGTTCTTTTCCTGAGAAATGTCACTGGGGGCACCAGGCTGGGATTGCCTGGTGCTGGGACTGGGGAATGAGCATTGGCGGCATGTGCCTGGCACCTGGGGCTGATCCAGCATGGAGCTGGCTCCTCCAGGGAGCCTTCAGTGCCCTGGGAGCACTGGGAGCTGCCCTGCCCCGCTCTGCTGGCAGCAGGGAGTGGGCAGGGCGGGACGGGACGGGACGGGATGGGATGGGATGGGATGGGATGGGATGGGATGGGATGGGATGGGATGGGATGGGATGGGATGGGTGGAACATTCCAGTGACTGGAGCGAGCTCCTGGGTGACAGGGGGTTGTGTCCCCATGGCTGGGGGAGCTGTCAGCAGTGACACATCTCCTGCTGCTGGGAGAGGCTTGGGAGCCAGGGCCATGCCCCAGGGGGGCATC
>VZTZ01036309.1:80953-164890 GCA_013400955.1 Drymodes brunneopygia
CAGGAAGAGAATCCCAGCTGGCAGAACTGGCAGTAGCTGACAGGACTGTCCCAGATCAGCCCAGACCAAGATGAAGGGTTGAGTTTCCTGGGAGGCACCTGTGGGACAAACAAAATGGGGGAAAGCAGTTGGGGCAGGACTGACTGTGGGAGGGAGAGGAGTTTCAGCACTGGATTAACCAAAGCCTTTATCAAAACCCCTGAAGGTGTTGCCACATCAGCTCTGTGGCTTTTGGCAGCCCCTGCCAGGGTGACTGCACTGATCTCTGCACATTCTTGTGGAATAATTCCATGATTCCACTGAAGAGGGGCTGAGGGAGATGGGAAAGGGGCTCAGCCTGGAGAAAAGGAGGCTCAGGGGGGACCTTGTGGCTCTGCACAAGTCCCTGACAGGAGGGGGCAGCCGGGGGGGTCGGGCTCTGCTCCCAGGGAACAGGGACAGGAGGAGAGGGAACGGCCTCAGGCTGGCCCAGGGGAGGCTCAGGGTGGAATTTGGGAACATTTCTCCATGGAAAGGGTACTCAGGCAGTGGAATGAGCTGTCCAGGGCAGGGCTGGAGTCCCCATCCCTGGAAAAGTTGTGTGGCTGTGGCACAGGAACATAGGTCAGTGATGAATGTGGTGCTGCTGGGTTAGGGGCCAGACTCAACAATCTCAGAGGTTTTTTCCAGCCCCAGATGATTCTGTGATCCCCTCTGGACTGTGCCAGCTCCAGCTGTGGCTTTGGGCAGGCAGAGCACACCCAGAGAGCCCTGTGAACAGCTTGGGGTGAGTGGCCCTGGTGCTGTGTCCTCTGCAGAGTAACTTCAGCTGCCACTTCAGGTGTCAGGCTCTGTGTGGGACAAATGCTTGGGGTCAGCAGGGCAGGAGCTCTCCAAGGACAGGCCAAGGCTGTCCTCCAGGAGCAGCATGGGCAGCTCTGGGCCAACAGGACCCTGAAAAACCAGAGCAGGTGCCTTCACTAGCAGCCCAAAATGAGCAAGGCAGGATGTCCATGTGGAACAAATTCATTTCCCAGTTCCCAGAGGCGTTTTGGGAAATGGTAGAGAGTAACAAAGGGTTTGGAAGTGATGACAGATACCTTGGGGGTGCCCTTCCGAGCAGCCTGAGCTGTTTGGGATTGCACTCACACCTCCGGAGGCTTTGGGAGGAGCGTGGGGCCCTATGGATCCCCGGATCTGCTGTGCCCCTGGCTTTTGGCTGCTAATTAGAAGAAGGTTGGAGCTGTGCTGTGTGTGCTGCAGTTCTGTACAGTCAGATAAGAGCAATTACAAATCCATCACAAGGTGTATCCAAATCTCCTTAATTAATAACCAATAAACTCAGCAGTCCCTGGCAGAAGGGCTGGGAGTGCTGGTGAGGGATGCAGGACAGGGATGGGGATGAACTCATGGAGCAGGGAGAGGTGGGGGGTGCTGCTGGTCCTCACCCCCAGGAGCAAGGCTGTGAAACAAAGGGAGCAGGGCAGGAGCCACGTGGGAAAGCTACTGCTCTCACAGTTCATAAGCAACTTCCAGAGCCCTTGGATCTGCCAGATTGTGGAATATTCTGAGCTGGAAGGGACCCGCAAGGATCATTGAGTCCAGCTCTGAAGTGAAGGGCCCATCCTGGGATTGAACCTTGGTGTTGTCAGCACCAACTGATCCCATCCCTGGGGCTGGGGAAGCATCCCAGGCTCTCAGCACCAACTGATCCCATCCCTAGGGCTGGGGAAGCATCCCAGGCTCTCAGCACCAACTGATCCCATCCCTGGGGCTGGGGAAGCATCCCAGGCTCTGTCCTGGTGGTGGGGATGGAAAGGTGGGAGCAGGGCAGGGATGGGGTCCCATTCCTGTGCAACCTGAGAGTGCCTGGCCTGGGGTGGTGCTACTGAGGGGAGACTGGGACAGGCTCCAGGGGACAAGAGGCTCTGTACCAGAGCAGGGACAGCCTGACCCAGGGCCAGGCAGGCTCTGCAAGGGGTTGGATTATTTACACAAAGGGGAATGGCCTCAAATGCAGGGGGAAATTGGAGCATTTCCAGCTCACAGCAGTGCTGGGAGTGTGAGTGCTCACACATTCCCTGGCCAGCATTCACTGGAGCAAAGCCCGCCATACCATAGGATTTTCCTGGGCCTATCCATAGGAAACAGTGAGAACCAGGTCAGCTTTTTAATGCCTGAGAGAAGAACCTCATCCCAAACATGAGAGAAAAGTTTATTCCTCTTTTCATGTAAACCATTTTAAGGAGCATCTTTAAGCTGTGTTGATGGGCAGGGATGGCCAAGGCCTGATTTATTCTTTACTCAGAGAGTGGTGAGGCCCTGGCACAGGGTGCCCAGAGAAGCTGTGGCTGCCCCTGGATCCCTGGCAGTGCCCAAGGCCAGATTGGACATTGGGGCTTGGAGCAGCCTGGGACAGTGGAAGGTGTCCCTGCCCATGGCAGGGGTGGCACTGGATGGGCTTTAGGGTCCCTCCCAGCCGAAACCATTCCATGATTCCATGTTTGACTGGCTAACTGGGATCTGAACTGGCCCAAGGCCTGGATCAGGGCATTGATCCCTGGAGCAGCTTTGGACTTTGCACGGGCCTTGACCAGAAGTGCCTGCCAGCTCTGGGACACCCCTTCCTGGTCAAGTTTTCCTGAAACCAGCACTGATATAGGGAGTTGCCACCGTATCCACATCTCCTGATTGAACCTCATCTCTGTGAAGGGGACTCCTCCTTCCCTTGAAAGAGAGGACACTGAGGGGTTTTGAGCTGCAGGTGTGGTCAACCCATGGTTGCCAGGAGGAGGTGGGTGCGTGGATGGGACCCTCAGGTCCCCAGCTATGCTGACATTATGTCCCTGGAATGCTGTGCCAAAGGAGTGTCCTGATTTTACTGAAGCTCTCCCAGTTCTCATGTTGGCACTGGAGGTGCAGCTCCTTCTGGAGCAAGAAGGGAGTTGTTCCCCTTGCTTGGTGGGCTCAGGATGTCCCTGACGAGGTGGCTGATCCTGATAAAGACATTTTGGAGCTCATTGAGCAGTGCTCCTTGGCCAGGCTCCCTGTGTGCCCCCAGCTTGTGTCCCTGCTGTGTGACAAGGGACCAGCAGGGCTAAAGGAGACCTTGCCAGGCACAGAGACAAAATCGAAACAATCCTCAGATAATATCTGAGAGCCCTGAGGGCTCCAGACAGGCGATTTCTAGAACAGACTCTCTTCTCCACCTGCCCTAGGGCAGGAAACTGCTCTGTCTTCTCCTGGCTGTGCCCTCCAGGAACCCCTGTGTCCATCACTGCCCATTGCTGTCCTTGCACCCTCTCCTGAGCCCGTCCTGGGGGGGGCTCGTGGTGCTGCCTGCTCCCTTGCAAGGAGGTTCAATGGCTCTGAGTTTGTTCCTTAAGGACAGAGGTTGGACCTTGGAGTGTGGCCTGGAAATAGCAAAATACCCAAATTGCTGTGCTTTTGTAAAAAGCCTCTGTCTGCTCTGAGGCTTCCCAGTCTCCATGGATGTCTGGGTGTCTGAAGGAGCAGGGGCTGGGTGCTGAAGGCACCCAAAGGCTCCTCTCCAGCTGTGCTGCCCTGGCTGTCTCCAGGCTGTGGGACACACCAAGAGCCATGTCCCTCATCTCAGCAAGGGGATCCCAGGGGGTCACCCCAGTCCACCTCCATGGACACCTGTGCTAAAGGTGTCCAGCCACCACTGTCACAGAATCATGGAATGGTTTGGGTGGAAAGGGATCTTTAAAGGTCATTTAGTCCATCCCCACTGTGGGCAGGGACACCTCCCACTGTCCCAGGCTGCTCCAAGCCCCAATGTCCAGCCTGGCCTTGGGCACTGCCAGGGATCCAGGGGCAGCCACAGCTTCTCTGGGCACCCTGAGATTCCATAAGGGATGGACCAATTCTTCTGGCATTCAGCTGAGGAGGGACAAATGATGGGGGAGCCAACCCCTGGCTTGTCCATGCGGAGGCACCTCCACGGGGATTAAATCCCTCTGTGCAGCATCCTGTGGTGTGGGAATGGGGACATTTGTGCCTTTCCAGCCACAGCCACATGTGCATGGTGGGGTTCCCATCTCTGATCATACCTTGTGGTTACACAAATCCAAACCTGGCAGACATTGGAGAGGGACACTTTACAAGGGAATGTACAGACAGGACAAGGGGGAATGGGTTTGAACAGCCAGAGGGCAGGGATGGATGGGAGATTGGGAAGGAATTGTTCCCTGGGAGGGTGGGCAGGCCCTGGCACAGGGTGCCCAGAGAAGCTGTGGCTGCCCCTGGATCCCTGGCAGTGCCCAAGGCCAGGTTGGACATTGGGGCTTGGAGCAGCCTGGGACAGTGGGAGGTGTCCCTGCCCATGGCAGGAGCTGGATGACCTTTAAGGCCCCTCCCAGTCTAAACCAATCTGTGATTCTGGGCTCTGGGGCAGAGCTGTTGCTTCCCAAATTCCTTCAGGAGAAACGAGAGCTGCTGGTGCCCATGTGGAACTGCAGCTGGCTGGGAAGCAGCAGAGGGTTCAGATGGCACTGCCTGTTTTGCCATTTCAGGGAGAAGCGTGTCCTGTTGTAATTGCCTGGCTTATTTGGAAAAAAACCCACTGTAGTTCCTAGAAATTCAATATCGAAGTGACGGTACGACCCTCTGTGGATTAATTTTGAGGGGAGAAGAAGAATGAGGAATTTAATGCTCTCTCTAATGAATGTCAATCTTCTCTCTTAATGAAAAGGAATCACAGTTTGCTGCACATTGTTGGGAAATGAAAGGCATCCAAGTTCCATTCACTTTCTTCTTTTTTTCCTTCCCCTTTCTTTCTTTTTTCCCCTCTTTGAGTGAGATAATGCTGTGCACAGCAGATGTGAACATTCATTTGTGAGTGCCGAGGATTTTTATCTCTCCCTGTACAAGGCAAGGCTTTCCTTCAGCTGAGCTTTGTAAAATTTCCTGTACAATCCAAAACATTGCTACAGAGCTGGGTCCTTCACAGCCAAGTGGGGTGGGGTTTTTCCCTGCCTCCTGTAGGAAACCATCTCGAGAATGCAAAGCAGAGCTGGCCCAGTGTGTGCTTGATGTGTTTGCTGCCCTCAGCCTGGCTTTGCTTGTTGGAGTGGCAGAGGCGAGGCTCTGGTGCCCTTGTCCTCCTTGAAGGGACACAAAGCCCCATCCCATCGCTTCCGGAGCCCTTCCCTTGCCAGAGGGATCCCCCAGGGCTGATCCCAAGGAGGAGGCTCCATCAGGAGATCTGGATTTGGAAAGGCTGCTGTGGTTAGCACTGGGCAGCCTCGTCCAGGCTGAGGAGCTGGGCAGGAACCCAGGATTTCCAGCAAGGAGAACTCCCCAGCACTGCCCGGCTCCCTGGGCCTCAGGACCTGGCTCTGGGAGAGGGTGGATGATCCAGGACCTCTGGAGGAGCAGAGCATTCCCATTTCAGCAGGGGGAGGATGCTGTGGGGCAGCAGAGCCCTCTGTGTGCCAGGAGCCCTCCCAGGCCTTGTCCCACTCCACGGCAGCTCCGTCCCTGTGGGAGAACCACAGGTCAAGGGATCTCCTGGGAATTGCTGAGCTCCTGGCTGAGGGCTCAGCTCAGCCAGGCTGGATATGGTGCCCTTCTCCATGGCTCTGTTTAGATCTTGGGGACATCTCAGATTTTGGGGACAGTCTGAGGACACACCACTAGGCCCTGGCACTGGAGGCAGCAGCAGCTGCTGGGGCTGCCAGGACAAGGCTTGGTGGCTCTGCCTCCTGGGGCTCTGGGAGAGAATTGAGGTGTGTGTGGAGATTTGAGGTGTACATGGAAGCTTTGGGGTGTATGTCAAGCTTTGAGGTACACATGGAGGTTTTGGGGTCTTTGTGGAGATTTAGGGTGTATGTGGAGGTTTTGGGGTCTGTGTGTGGGGTTTGGGGTGTGTGTGGAGGCTTTGGGGTGTGTGTGGAGGCTTTGGGGTGTCTGTGAGCTGTGGGAGCACACACAGAAGGCCCCTCCTGCCATTCCCAGCACCCAGGGCTCAGACATGAAAGAGATGAGTGGGTGCAAGGAAGGGGAATTTTGAGGAGTAGTGGGGGTCAGAGGTGAGGGCTTGGCCCCATCATCCGGGAGTGAAACCCAGGAAATCCCTGGTGCCCGCAGAGCCTGGGAGCACCCACGGCAGCCTGGGATGGGAGCTGGAGAGGGCCTGGCTCAGGGGCCAGGGATCCCTGTGGCCATGCTCTGGGATGAGGAGAGGGCCTGGCTCAGGAGCCAGGGATCCCTGTGGCCATGCTCTGGGATGAGGAGAGGGAAGAAGGCAGCTCCCCGGGCAGGGGTGCTCTGCTGCAGGGCCCGAGGATCCAGAAGGGCTTTTCCATCTCTTTTCCCTGGGGTGCAAATGCCGTCTCCAACTGAGCGGATGCCGGCTCCGTGCCAGGGGAGTTTAGAGTTCCACTGTTTTAAAATATTTATTAATGTGAAGATGTTGTTAGCACTTAAGCCGAGGCAATACTGTAGAAGTCTTTTTGCTGGAGTGGAAGTTAGTGATGCTGAAAAGCCATTAAGCTGTAAATATAAACTATATTAAGTGCTCAGGAGCAACCTTAAATATCTCTCAGCTGGTTGCTCTGCCTCTGCAAGGCTGAGTGTCTGACAGCGGATTATTCACCGAGATCTCTCTGCACAGGGCCTGCCTCTGCCCAGTGGCTCCAAGAGGGGCCTGAGGAGATTTGCAGGTGAGGTTTCCAGTTCAGAGATTGCTGTTCAGTGCCTGATATCCCCCAGAACCAAGGGATGCTCGCAGGAACAAGAAGGGAGAGCGTTCAACCCTGTCCTACCTGGCCTTGGACACTTCCAGGGATCTCTGGGCACCCTGTGCCAGGGCCTCCCCACCCTCCCAGGGAACAATTCCTTCCCAATCTCCCATCCATCCCTGCCCTCTGGCAGTGGGAAGCCATTCCCTGTGTCCTGTCTCTCCAGCCCTTGTCCCAAGCCCAGGCAGACATGGTGAGCTGGAGAAGGGAGGCTGTGGGTGAGATTCCAGGATGATTGCTGTCCGTAACATGGCTCACAGCCCGATGCATTCAGCCCCTGCTGAGAGGCTCCTTCCCATCCTCATGGGCTCCCTGCCCAGTCTGGGATCAGCCCTGATCCTCCCGTCCTGGCAGATCAGGCACAGGAGCTGGGATTTTCTCAGAAAGGGCTGCCAGAGCTCAGGGCGAGTGTCAGGGATCTCTGAGCCCTCCCTCCATCCCTCTGCTCACAGGGACAGAGCTGAAGGGGGGTGGATGGTGCTGGCCCTGCCCCGGGGTCTGTGGGGTCTGGCTGTGCCCCCCCAGGGTCTGCTCAGCACCCCCTAAAGCCAGGCAGCAGAAGCCCCTGAACCCTCCTGTGTCTGGGGTCCTGCTGCTGTGCCAGCCCTGCTCTGCTGCCCAGGCTGTGCCAAACCCTCTCATTTTGGGTCCAGGGAAGGTCATGGGACACTCCAGGGGCTGGTGCCAGGCTGGGAGAGCTGGGGGGGCTCACCTGAGGAGAGAAGGCTCCAGGGAGAGCTCAGAGCCCCTTGCAGGGCCTAAAGGGGCTCCAGGAGAGCTGGAGAGGGACTGGGGACAAGGGATGGAGGGACAGGACACAGGGAATGGCTTCCCACTGCCAGAGGGCAGGGATGGATGGGAGATTGGGAAGGAATTGTTCCCTGGGAGGGTGGGCAGGCCCTGGCACAGGGTGCCCAGAGAAGCTGTGGCTGCCCCTGGATCCCTGGCAGTGCCCAAGGCCAGGCTGGACATTGGGGCTTGGAGCAGCCTGGGACAGTGGGAAGTGTCCCTGCCCATGGAAGGGGTGGCACTGGGTGAGCTGCAAAATCTCTTCCAACTCAAAACACTCCATGATTCTGTGATTCCATGGATTTTGTTAACCCCAGGGGCTGATGAGCAGCCTGGCCATGCAGACCCTGCTTCCCTCTGCTGTTGGACATGTCCTTTAGTGCTCCAGCTTAAGGCTGGCACTTGATTTAGTAAACTCCCTGCACCCAGGAGAGCTCACATTTCAATCTTTAAAACCAACCTGAATAAAGATTGCAGAAATAAGGAGCCCCCGCTCCAGCTGCTGAGAGCGTGGAGTGATATGGATTTCTTAGGCAATTAAATTGCACATAATAGAGTAACTGGATTGTACAAATTTAAAGAGCACCTGGAATATGCAGGCATATTCTGAAATTTCTAATCTCATATTTCAGCTCTAGCCCATTAATCTGTCATATTTAAGGCCTTTATTTCTTTTCTATTCACACTGCTCCGGAGTTGGGATTGCTGGGAAATGCAGCTCTCCCACGTCTGCCTGGATCTCCTGTTCTGCCACTGCTGCCCCTGGGGCCATGGCATGAGCACCTTCTCCTCCTCACATCCTGTGCTCAGCATCCTGCTTTTCTGAGGAGAATGGAGCAGGGCTGGGACGGCTGCTTGGGAATTGGAGCACCTTCAGCAGGGACAGCCCTTCCTGGGGACAGGGGCCTCATGTCACTGTCCCCATTCCCAGCCAGCCCAACCCTGACTTTTCCCATCTGCCCATTCCCAGGCAGCTCCTCCTGCCAGCCCCAAGTGCTGTGTGCTTCCAGGACAGGCCGGAGTGTGAAATCCCCTTTCCTTTGGCTGCTGATTCAGGAGTGCTGCCCTGCCCTGGCACTCAGCTTGGTGCTCACCTGGGGCAGGTGGGCAGCAGAGGGGTCCCTCTGGAGAGGGAGGATGCTCAGGGCCTGTGCTGGGATCCAGGAGCTTCAGCAACCAGAACTGCTGCTTACTCCTGATTACTTGGGGTCAGTGTAATCTGGGCCCTGAGTTTGGGGAGGATCTGGAGGAACAACTGAAGGAGAGGAAATTGAGCCCTGGCACAGCTGCCCAGGGCAGGGCTGGAGTCCCCATCCCTGTGGCTGTGGCACGTAGGGACATGGGGCAGGGATGGCCTGGCCAGTGCTGGGGGACCACTTGGAACTGGGGATCTCAGAGGGCTTTTCCAGCCTCTCTGATTCCATGGTTGTTTGTTTTCTGCCCCGCCTGGTGTGGCAGCAATGCCTGTGCCTGTCTCACCCCTACCCCAGGAAAGGTCCTTTCCTGCCTGAGTTACGAATTCCCTGTGTGAAACATTTGAAGTGTCCCAGCTGTAGGAACTGCACTGCTGCTAAAGGCCCAGAGGCTCCCTGGCTGGCAGATAGATACCCCATGGATGTGTGGGTTGGCAGGTTTTGGGGCATGGAGTTATCTGGGAGCTTTTTTCCCTTTGCAAATCCCAAGAGCACCCCCAGCTCTCTGCACAGAGCCCTGGGATTCCCCCGGGGTGCAGGTGCTGAGGCAGTCCCTGGGGTAGCTCTGTGCACACCTGCAGCCAGCCCTGGGCTCTCTGGGCAGCTGGAGGCTTTGTTCCAGCAGAGAGAAGGGCTGAAGTCCGGACTGTGAACCTGGGGGCTGTTCAGTGGTAAAACAGACATGAATTACAGCTCCTGTTTATTCCCAAACCACAGGCCCTGTTTCTCCTGTGACAGCTGGGGCAACCTCACCCCTTTGTCACTGAGCTGCAGCTCACTGAGGTGTTGGTGTGGCACAGCCCCTGCCAGCCATGGGGCTGCCTCCACAGCCCTTCCCCTGCTCTAACCCAGCTCTTTCCCATGGGCATTGTGCCTGCAGGAGCATTGGGCAGGATGGGATATGCCTTGGGTCAGGGATTCCATCTGCTTGTAAAATCATAAAATCACTGGTTTGGATTGGGATGGACATTAAATCCCATCCATTGCCACCCCTGCCATGGGCAGGGACCCCTTCCACTGTCCAGCCTGGCCTTGGGCACTGCCAGGGATCCAGGGGCAGCCACAGCTTCTCTGGGCACCCTGTGCCAGGGCCTGCCCACCCTCCCAGGGAACAATTCCTGCCCAATATCCCATTGTCAGGAAAATGAATCCACGATGCCAGAGGTTTATGTCCATAATGGAGACAGAGGAGTCCTGTAACTTTATTTGAATAAAGGGAGAGGCCATGGGGCATTTTCCATGGGGTCTCTCAAATTGTTAGAGGACACAGCCTCCCATTTATCCCAATTTTCTGGCTGCATTTCCTTCTCTCTTTCCCCACTGGCTGAGGTACTTGAGAGGTATAGACTCCCCAGATTGGCTAATACAGACCCCCTTCTAATGTGCATGCCCCCCTTTTTTTTCTTTGTGTCTCTCTTCTTTTTCTCCAAGTCCAGGAATTTAGCACAGCCTTGGGTGAGCAGGAGGAATTCTTATGGAATTTATGGTTCTGCCCATTGCATCTTTCACCTCTCAGTGTCTGGCTTTATGTATCAGCAGGCCCTCAGTTTGTAAAGACACCTCCCTCTCATTCCTTTGACCATCCATCCCTGCCCTCTGGCAGTGGGAAGCCATTCCCTGTGTCCTGTCCCTCCAGCCCTTGTCCTTGCCCCTCTCCAGCTCTCCTTTAGGCACTGCAAGGGGCTCTGAGCTCTCCCTGGAGCCTTCTCCTCTCCAGGTGAGCACCCCCAGCTCTCCCAGCCTGGCTCCAGTGCAGAGGGGCTCCAGCCTTGGGAACATCTCTATGGCCTCCTCTGGACTGGCTCCAGCAGCTCCAGGTCCCTCCTGTGCTGGGCCCCAGGGCTGGGGCAGTTCTGCAGGTGGGGTCACACCTGAGGGGGCAGAGGGGCAGAATCCCCCCTGTCCCCAGTCACTGCTGATGGGTTAAACAAGGAGCCCCTGACAGTGACCGAGGGAGGTTAAACCCAGCTCAGCTGAATCCCAAATAGGTCCCAGGTTGCTCTGATAATTGCATGTCCCTGCCAGGTACTCCTGGGAAAAGCCTTTTTGGGGTATCCTTGAATTAAGGCATCCTCCAAATGCTCTCTCTCATTTTTGCCCGTGCTGGGGCAGGAGGAAGGTGGAGCTCGGAGGTTGGGCTGCACCCCCGGGGCAGCTCTGGGAAACAAGGACAAGGGGGCAGGGGGCTCAGGGGGCTGTGCCACATGTCCCCCCTCTTTGGGCATCCACAGAGGCCTCTGGGGCTCAGCATCTTTCCAGCCCTCTCTGATACAGCATCTTGCAGCCTCAGCTGGAGCTGCAGCAGCCTCTGGCAGCTCCTCTGAAACCCAGCCCCAGGGAAAAGAGGCAAAAACCTGACCCGTTTTTGTTTGCTGTGCACAGCCCAGGCTCCTTGGCTGCTTTAAACTCCTGGCCTCGATTAGTAAAAGCTAAATTGTTTTCCTGTGGAATTGTTAGCGAGTAAAGAGAGGTCTGGGGTGTTAATTTGCTCTTTGTTTTTGCTAAAGGAACCACGGGGGGTTGGAGCCAGGCTGCTCAGTGAGCAAGGCAGGCAGGTTTGTGTTGGTTTGTTTGCAAAACAAAGTTTCAGGGATCGACTTGGCAGAGCAAAACAAGCCAGGATGGAAGAAAAGATGTGAGTGCTCTCTCAGGAGAGCTTTAAAAGTCTGCACACCTCGCAGATGCTTTAGAAATTCAGAGCTGACCCTGCTTGCTTTGTTTAAAAAAAATTAAAATATAAATAAAATTCTGCTGCACACCCCTCCCCTCGTGGCTTTCTTTGTGAGGAACTTCTGACAGACTCGGAAATGCTCTGGCTGCTGAATAAATTATAAACCCCATCCTCGGGCAGAGGCTGAACAGCCAAAAGCAAATTAAATCCTCTTCAGTGCAATATCGAATGGAGACGTTTGCTTCAGTTTGAGGACTGTGGATTCAGAGTATTTACCTTGTTCTCAGGCTGCTCAGGAGGGGGAATCTCTGCCTGGGAGCCTGGCACAGGGTGTGTGATGCTCCACAGAGAGGGCTCAGAGCCTTCTCAAAGCCAGGGGAGCCGAGGTGCTGGGGCTGGGCTGTGGGAGGGCTCCCCTGGGCATCCCTGGGGATGGGGCCCAGGGTGCTGCTGGCTCTGGGCTTGGCTGGAGGGAGCCAGAGCTGTCACACAAACACCTGCTGGCGGCTGTGCTTTGGGAGCAGATAAATTGCTCAGCAAATGTTTGGGAAGAGCTCACCAGAGTGGTCCCCAGGGAGCCTCACTGGGGGACATTTGGCAGCCCAGGCCTGTCTCAGGAGGTCCCTGGGATGCCACTCTCAGTGGGGGATGCTACTGTCCCTGTCCCTGAGCCTGCTCAGCATCCCAGATACCCCAAATCCCTGGAGGAGATGATGCTCCAGGGCTGCTGAGCACAGAGCAGTTGCGGCAGCAGCACCTCTGAGCTGGGTGTGAGCTCCTTCTGGGCACCCAAAGTCTGGAAATCGAGGGGAAAAGTGGGTCCAGAGCTGCTGCAACCGTTCTCATTCCCCATGGGTGACAGGAGAGGCAAGAGCCAAAGGTTTATACATTAAATTATGTAAGGATTCAACGGCACTTTATGCTGCAGAGCAATCCCAATTCCATCCCCTTCCTGCCTGCTCCCTGCACCCAGGATGTGCCACTTCCAGCTGGGTCTGGCCCCAGCCTGGTGTCAGCAAAGGCTTTGAGTTTAAAGGAAACATAAAGGAGAACAGAATCCCCTCTGTATCTTCTCCATGAGCAGAGTCCAGTCAGAAATATTACAGATTGATCCGTATTTTATCTGGGAGGGAGGATGGCTCCTTAACATCATTAAGTGGTGACCTTTAAAACTCATCTTCTCCTGCCAGCCTGGTCAGGCAATGGATGGAGCGGAGACGGATGGCGGCGGTGGGGAATCAAATAAATTGTTTGCTGAGATCAGTGCGGGTGTGTTTGCAGTGGTGTGGAGGTCCCTGGGCCACTGTTCACTGTCTCTTTCTTTTGTACAGCAGAATAAATCCAGTTTGGTGCCCAAGATGAATTTTCAGGGCCATAAGTCATGTTTTACAAGGGGCTGACAGCTCAAATTGGGGCAGAATAATGGTGGCCAGCCCGAACTCGCCTCGATGACTTTATTAGATTCCTCATCCCAGAGCAGATGAGCAGGCTGGGTCTGGGGGGTGTTTTCTTTTGGGAAGTTGATCCTGTTTAGTTTCAGCTTTGAATATTGGTGTGTGATAAATGCTGCCAGGCTGGGTGCCAGCTCCAGGGCCAGGCTGGGACCTGCAGGGCTCACACCGGGGTGCTCTGGGTCTGGGGCCTGTCCCCTTCACCCTGGTGCTGCCTCCTCACAGCCTGGCAATGTGAAGGGTCAATCCCACAGGCATCTGGGCAGGACTGCCTTGCACCCTCAGAGTTTCTGATGGGAATCTGCTCCCTCATGCCCTGGCTGTGCTCTCCTGTGTTTGGAGCTCCTGCACGATCCTGGTGCTGGGAAAATGTGGTCTTCTCAGGGATGAAAACTGGATCATGGCTGGCAAGTGCTGTCCCATGGCAATATTCTCATAGGGAGGCTGTCACCTCCCAGTTCCTGCAGCCTGGGATAGTGGAAGGTGTCCCTGTCCCTGGCAGGGGCATTGGAATCCTTAAGGTCCCTTCCAACCTGAAATCCATGATTCTGGGACTAATTGCTTGGGCAGGAGATATTCTCAAGGAGAGGCAAGAGAGGAGTGGGAAGAAATGAGGTGGAAGTTGAATGGCTGTAACTCCATGAGGGGTTTCAGCTGCCTGGGGGCAGTGGGGCACTGGTGGATCCTGCTCCCCTGGGGCTGTGGTTGGTGTCCTTACTCCTGCCATCAGCCTGCAGCTGGATCCAGGAGGGTCAATCCCAGTTTGCGTCTGTTTCCATTTGTGTTGCTCTCATCCCTGGGGCTCCCAGCGCAGTCTGGGAGGGTGTTTGGGATGTGAGGTGGAAAGGAGGATGGGACAGGGGAGAGGGAACCCAGGCAGCCTTGGTGCGGTGAGGGTCAGCTTGGGGCTGGAGCCTGGCACAAGGCCACAGTGACCATTTGGCCCTGGTGGAAGAGGAGAGGGTCCGAGCTGGCCCAGCGCTGCCAGGACACAGGGCAGTGTCACTGCAGGGTGAGCTGCTTCCACAGAGGAGCAGGGGAGTGCTGCATCCTTTTTATGGCCCCTTCCTTGACCTCTGAGCTCATTCTGTGCACTCAGTGAGACCAAACCAGGGGCACAGGCAGCAGCTGCATCCCGAGGGGTGACAGGCCCTGGGGACACCAGGAATAGCTCAGACACCAGCATGGGTCCCCTCTGGGGACAGAAATTGGGGGTTTCCCCAGGCCCTGAGCTGTTGGCACAGCTCCTCTTCCCCCTGGGTGTTTGTCCCTTGTCCCAGGGCCGTGCCCCCAAGGGAAGTGAGGACCGAGTTCCCTGTCTCCAGCGAGGATGTGCCTGACTTTGGGATGTCTTTGCAGACTCAGACAGCTCTTAAAGCAGAAGGTTACCCTAATTTATGGGCCCTGGATTTATGGGAGGTATATATCAAGCACAGTGTAATAGCTTTCCTGTGGCCCGTCTCCTGTAGGGGACATCCTGGAGTCTCTGGGAGCAGGGACAGCTGTGGGAACAGTCACCAGTGTCACTGCTTCAGCTCCTTCAGCAGCAGGGAAGGGACAGTCCTGCCACTGCTCCACAGTGCCCCAAGTGCTGAACCTGTGCTGGGAGGAAGCTGGGAGTGGGATCCAAAGCCCTTTGGCTTCTGGTAGTGAATGGAAAGCTTTAGAAAGGGAGATTTCCCAAAGTTCAACCCACCCAGCTCCCTGCCCTTCCCGCAGTGCCTCGTCCCTCTCTCCATGCTCCTGCCCCCAGCAGGGGCCCTTTGTCCTTCTGTCCCTCCCTGCTGGTACCCGGGGCTGCTGGTGCAGTTGCTGGGCTCTCTCTGCCTCCTGGCCCTGGGACCTGCCCCAAGGTGTCCCTTCAGGCAGTGTCACTTCCTGATGCTACTGCCTGGGGCAGTGCTCTCAGTGTCCCTGGGTTGTGGGACAGGCAGAAAGCTGAAGGGGTGGATTGGCTCCTCTTTCACTTCCCCAAAGCCCTTCTGAGCAGCCTGGAGCCCTGGGGAGGGTGGGGATGGAGCTGTGGGGTGATCTCTGTCCTTTCCCTAATGGTGCTGTGCCCCATTGTTCCCCTCACAGGGGCTGCCCTGGCTGGGGAGGTGCCCAGGCAGGAGAGCTGAGCTGGGGGTGGCTGGAACCAACTGCAGAACAGGGTCCTGGGGACATCCAGCATTCAGCAGCTAGGGATAGCTGGAATTCCTCTGGGAGCTGGGGATCCCAGAAGCTGCTGGATACCTCAGCAGAATCCCAGTGGGAGCTGCTGGGTGAGCCTGGAGCAGCCCAGGGCTGGCAAAGGCTCTGCTGGGTTTGGTGCTGGCAGTGCTGGGGCTGGAGAGCTGTGGGGACTGAGCTGGCTGGAGCAGGCTGCATTCATTCCTTGCAGGATCAGTCCCTTTCTGACTCATTCCTGACGCTGCAGGCAGGGCCTGGAGCAGCTGATGGTGCAGAGGCACTGGAAGGGGTGGGGAGAGGGAAAGGTGAGAGCAGGGGCAGGTATAGGCAGGGTCCCAGGCACCCACCAACCCCTCACAGGGCAGAGCACAAACCTTCCTCACCTCCCAGAAGGCAGAAATGGCTGGAGCATCTCTGTTCCCTGAGCCTTCGCTCTCACTGAAATCCTGAAAAGCTTGAAATCAGCAGGAATTCCTTGGATTTCTTCACAGACCCCCCCAGGGCAGGCTGAGCCTTTCCCATCCAGCTGCTCCCCCCCCCCAGCTGGAGATGCACTTTCAGAGCTGCTTTGCTGTGGCTGGAGGAGGAGGGAGGTTGAAAATCTGCTATTCCTGAGGCCCAGGCTCTCAGGTCCTTCCTCCTCCTCCTCCTCCTCTGCAGTCCCTGTGTGGAAATGGCTGTGCCCACTCAAGAAGTTGGCACTGCTGCTTGAAGATGTTCTGCTTCTTTAACGGAGCCTCAGTAGTTACAAAAACTTGTCTTTAAAAATTCATGCTGTTCTGTATCACGTTAAATATTTATTCTAAAGGAACAATGCGTTCCCCCCTCCCCCCTTCTGCTATGATACCTATTTTGCATATGAGCTGATTAATTATTAAGCATCTACATTTCATTTTGACAAACAGAAGATGTGCTCCAGTCAGTTGGATGCTGCTGTGTTCTGCTGAGCTGTGAATTCACCTTTCCTCTCCAGGCACAGAGATCCTCTCTGGTTGTGTCCTGGAGCTCCCCCACACTGGGAATCCGAGCTGGCCATGGCCAGTCCTGGATCTTCATGTCCCTAATCCTGCACAGCCCTGGCCATGGAGAGAACTGCAGGATCCCCCTTCCCTGCTCACCCAGCAGGGAGCCAGGGTGCTTCCTCAGCCCCAGGTGTGTTTTTACCTGCTCTGTCACTTGGCTGTGCTCAGGTGAAGGTGATGAACTTTTCCTCATGGAGACATTCCCACTCGGCTGGGGCAGGAAAAGGTGGTGCTGGTCTGGCCAGGCACCCAGGGCTGCCCAGGGCAGCAGTGAGAGCCTGGTGCCAACTCCCACCCCTGGGGCAATGGGGGAGAACTGGGCTGTGCTGGGCCTGAGGCAGCTGTACCCCAGCTGGTTCTGAGCATGGAGCTGCTCCATGACAGAGGTGGATGGTGGCACGAGGTCCCAGGGGACATTTCCTGCAGTGCAGCTCTGAGCTCCTCTCGGGAAGCCACTGCTGACGCCAAGACCCAAATTCCCTGAATGATTCCCTGGGGTGGGAGGGCACAGCTGTGTCCCTGAAACAGGGAGCTGCCCTGGGGATACAAACAGGGCCTTCATTCCCTGAGCCCACTAGGCACTGCTCCTTTGGTCCTGGAGCCTCCTCCCACAAGAATTTAGTGGGAGAGGGAAGCACGGGGTCTGCAGCTCCATGGGACTGGAGCCCAGGTGTGTGCTCCTCTCAGCAGGAATGGCCCCTTCCCTGGGCAGCAGCTCCAGCAGATGTGGGGTAAGTGGAGAAAAAGAGATCTTGGCACCCTGGGACCTGTCCTGCTGCAGGGACACCTCATGTGCCATGTGCTTCCCTGACACTGCCAAACTCAGGAACAAGGGTGAGCAAAGAGCTCATCCCAGGCAAACTCCTCTCTGGGGTTATCAGGAATTAATCCTGCTAAGAAAACGCGATTACGGTTCAGGAGAGATGCTGAAAACCCAACATTTCTATCCTTTGGGAGATTCCAGTGTTAGCCCCTCTTCTCCCCACCTCAGATTTCCCAAGGAAGAACAAAAATAACTCTGAAGTTTTCCCATGGAAATGCGATCTCGGCTGCTTTGCAAACACGGGAGCATCTCTCTCTCTCTGCACTTCCCAAGCAGGCTTTGCACCAGTAGAAACGCAGCCACGGGATCCATTTTGGAATTGATGTTCAGGAAACCAGGAAAATGAAGCAAATTGTGTTGAGCTGTTTGTTTGGAGAGCCCTGCCAAAAGAGATGTGATCCCTCAGTGCATCCCCTTCTAAAGGCCCTGTCTAAAGTCCCTCCTCTGGCTCCACCCTTGGGACTGAACCACGAAATGAAGAGACCGTGCCAGGTGGGGATTTCCAAACCATTTGGTGCGGATTCTCAGGGAAACTTTGTGTCAGGATGGATTTGGAAGCGCTGTCACAGCGAGCAGAGGCTGCCCAGGCGATGTGGGCAGGGGATGTGCTCATTAACAGCTTCATTAGCGAGCGGCGTTGGCAGCGCAGATGGTGCAGAGCTGGGAGGTGTCGCGACAGCTCCGCGGGTGGTGCGAGCCCGGGGAGAGGCTGCGGAACCCGGCACGATGGGATCGGGATCGGGATCGGCTCGGAAACAAATGGCCCCGGGCAGAGCTGGGCTGGAGCTTGGAGCTGCTGCTGGGTGTGCTCGGGAGGGCAGTCAAGGCTCGTTTGTTTGATCCATGTGCTGCACACCCCGCAGTCACTCTCCCGCCGGCTGCACTGGAATTCCAGCAAAATCCTGGAAAGCTTGGAGTGGAGAAGGCATCAAGCCTGAGCAGGGCCCCTGTCCCGTCACTCCAGAAGGAGCTGTGAGCAATGCTGAGCTTTGCTGCCTGCCCCACCTCTGCTCTTGGGAATGAGAGGGACCAGGAACGTTGGAAGTCCCACCTTGAAAGGGGCAGTTTTGGGGTGTCAGGCACTGGCTGGAATAGAAACAGGGCTGTGACATCCCCTCGAGGACACAGAGCAGGGATCTCTGATGAGGGAAGTGCAGGTGCTGGGTCCAGCCTGGGCCTGGCTGCTGCAGCCTCACATCGCTCCTGAGGGGCTCTGCTGGATGAGGGACAGAGCAGAGGGTCAGCCCTGAGTGTCCCAGTGGAGGGACAGGACACAGGGAATGGCTTCCCACTGCCAGAGGGCAGGGATGGATGGGATATTGGGAAGGAATTGTTCCCTGGGAGGGTGGGCAGGCCCTGGCACAGGGTGCCCAGAGAAGCTGTGGCTGCCCCTGAATCCCTGGCAGTGCCCAAGGCCAGGTTGGACATTGGGGCTTGGAGCAGCCTGGGACAGTGGGAGGTGTCCCTGCCCAGGGCAGGGGTGGCACTGGGTGGGCTCTAAAGTCCCTTCCAACCCAAACTATGCCGTGATTCTGTGCCATGGGAGAATGGGAAAACTCTTACAAAGGCAGGCCTGGAGCCTCCCCTGCCTCTGTGCCACGGCTGGGCTTCAGCAAATGCTGTCTGGGAGGGCAAGGCTGCTTGGTTCCCATGGATAAGGTTCAGGAGCAGGGCCAAGAGTGGGGCTCAGCAGGCAGGCACAGCTGCAGGGACTGGCCGGAGGAATGCAGGCTGGATTTTGGACAGGCTGGCTTGGAAGGCACTGGCTGATGGAGCAGCTGCTGCTCTCCCCAGCCTTTGTGGCTGTCGTTGATCACTGTGACTCACTCCTGAGCTGAATTTCCTGGCTGGAACCTGGGTCTTGCCTGGCCATCTTCTGCGGGATTAAAGAGCCCTGGAGTGTTCACTGGTTTCCTTCCCTGGAAGTGCTCAAGGGCTGTTACCAGGTTGCCTTTTAGCTTTTCTTCAGGGGACAGTCAGATCAGGTGTCTTCACACCATTTGTCCTGGCTCTTGACGTCATTTTAGGCTCTTCTTCACAACTGGTCTCGGCCTTGTGCCTCTCTCTGAGCTCCGTTGGGACAGATCTCCACTGGAGCAATATCCTAATCCTGCCTTCCTTTTGGTGCAGCATGGGCCAGTTCCCTTCTGGACTTACAGAAGGCCACCCAGGTGGGATTGATCTTGGACTTCAGTCCCAGCACTGTGGCCTGAGCTGACATTGGCTGGAAGCTGCACTTTTTATGAGCAGTTGCTGCTTTTGGACATACCATGGCAGATTCATGGATGTGTGGAGCGGGAAGAGCTGGATCTGCTGTGTTTGGATACCAAAAATGAACTTTTATTTTAGTTTACTCCCCTCTCTGTGAAGCTGAATCAAGGCTCATCCAGGAACATCCAAGGCTGGGTGGCAGAGGCAGGGCTGAGCTCCATCCCCATCCCTGCACCGAGGAGTGACTCCCAGTCTCCCTGAGACTCAAAGCCATGAGCTGGATCCTGGCAGCTGGAGGGAGCTGCATCCTGGGTGAAGGGAGGGAAATGTCATTTCCCTGGAGAGGCCAGAAATGCCAGCTCAGCTGGAGACAGGAGATGTTCCAGGGCCTCTGCCCACCCAAGAGAGCTGGGGACCATGGCCAAAGCAGGGAACTGCTTGTGCAGCCCAGGCTGGTGGGATGGTGATCTCTTGGGAATAGGAGCCAGCCCCTCTTCTTTGGCTCAGGACCCTTTCCTGAGGCTGCCAGCACTGCTTGGGGCAGACTTTAGACATTGGATGGTGTTCCTTGGGGCTTCCAGGACAGCCAGGACAACCATGAATCCCAGAATCCCAGAATCCCTGAGCTCTCCCTGTGCTGGACTGGGCTGTAGCTCCCTGTCTGCAGGGAGGGTGCAGAGCTGCTGGCTTTGCTTGTGTCTGAAAGGACATGAAAAAAGCTCTGGGGGCTGGGCAGGACAGTCTGATTTTAGTCAGAATGGTCTCAAATCCTACAGAACCTCCATCCCAGGAGGGACAGCACCCACTGACCCGTGGTCCACCCAAGGGTGCCTGGTCCTGTGTTCTGTTTGGTGTCTGTGTCCTCAGTGACTCTGATCTTCACTTTCCCTGGTCCCTGTTTCCCTCCATGGATGGTCTGTCCCCAGCAGTGAGGAGAATTCCCTCAGCTGCAGGGAGCTCCACATCTCCTGATGATGGAGATGATCACACCCACATCTCCCTCAGCCTTGTCCTGCTACAGGTGACAGACAGGCGGTGACACTCGGGTCTGCACAAACCTCCAAGCAGGCACTGCTTGCTTCCCTTCTTTCCCACGCTTGGCCACGTTTCCTGCAGGAATCCCCTCCCCCACAGGTTCTGCAACATCCATGTCAGGTGTTTCCATGGGTTTTAGGCCGGGGAAGCTCTCCTGGACAAAGTGCAGGGAGGGGAATAACTCCATCCTCCCCCACTGTCTGCTCCAGGCATCTCCTGGGAGAGCCCCCTCTGTAAATAGCAGGCTGATGTTTCCAGGTTCCAGAGTGCCTCAGCAAAGAATCACATCACAGGCTCTTAATGCTCGACCTTTCCCATCCCCCTGCAGTTCCTGAGTGCCAGGCTTAGGCTGGGGAGTGCCTGGGAGCACTTCTGACCCCACACAGCCTGTGCTGGGCAGAGAGTGGAGCTGTGGCTGCACCCCAAGGGCCTGCTCTGGAACCCCCAGCTGCTGCTTCTGGGGGGGACACCTGGGGACACCTGGGCCACCCTCTGCAGGGTGCTGCTGTTGAAAGGTGCTGGCATACCTCCACACATGGCTCTGCCACGGGCACTGCTCTGGGAGGAGACAGACTGCTGGGTCATACTGGGTTGTGCTGGATCATGCTGGGGTGTGAGGGGTTCTGCTGTGTTGTACTGGGTTGTACTGGGTTGTATTGGGTCATGCTGGGGTGTGAGGGGTTCTGCTGTGTTGTACTGGGTTGTACTGGGTTGTATTGGGTCATGCTGGGGTGTGAGGGGTTCTGCTGGGTTGTACTGGGTTGTATTGGGTCATACTGGGTCGTGCTGGGTCATACCAGGTCGTGCTGCTGGTTTGGGTCTCTGAGTTTCCCTGGATGAAGTCAGGGGAGCCCAGTGGTGCCAGGACTGTGGCACTGGGAGCTGGAGGAGGCAGAAGCCCCTGGGATCCCTGCTGGGAACTCCACAAGTCCCTGACAGGAGGGGGCAGCCCGGGGGGTCGGGCTCTGCTCCCAGGGAACAGGGACAGGAGGAGAGGGAACGGCCTCAGGCTGGCCCAGGGGAGGTTCAGGGTGGACAGCAGCAGGAATTTCCCCATGGAGAGGGTGCTCAGGCCTTGGCAGGGGCTGCCCGGTGAGGTTTGGAGTCCCCACCCCTGGAGGTGTCCTGGATGTGGCACTCAGTGCTCTGGGCTGGGGACAAGGTGGGGAACAGCCACAGATTAGACTCGGCGACCCTGGAGCTCTTTTCCAAGCTGAATGATTCCATGATTCCATGGTTCTGTGATTCCACACTGCAGGAACAGCTCACAGCAGCACCGAAGCAGGGGCTGTGTGGGGCAGGATCTCTGCCCAGAAGGTTTTGCCCAGAGCTGTGGGTCCCATCCCACCATGGCCTCACCAACCCCAGCTCAGATCCCACCTTGGAGCTGGAGGACTTTGGAGTGGCTCAAACATGGAGACACCGGAGTGCAGAGAGCTCCTTTGGCCAGGCAGGAGTGGTGTCAGCAGCTGAGCTAAAATCCGTGTTTGAGGAGCAGGAGGTGGCTGCTGGGACAAGGGGGGAGCAGGTCTGTGCCAGCTGGGTCAGAGGACAGAGTTGGCATTTCCCTCCTGACCAGCTGTGAAAGAGAATTAAATCCAGAGAGTTTTGTTGTGTCTGCTTTTGAAGAGGTCAGAGAAACTGTCCCCTCCCGGGGCCATGCAGTGATTCCAGGCAGGAATGCTGCTGCAGGGACAGGCTGTTGTCACCTGTGTTCCCAGCCCCCTGCTCGCCCTGGCACACGCCGGAGCTGCAGGAGCTGCCCAGCCCGTGGCTCCATCCCTGCCAGGCTGGCAATGGTTGGACCTGGTGGTCCTAGAGGGCTTTTCCAACCAGATTCCAGGCCTGTTGCCAAGAGAAGGAACACCCTCCCTGAAGGCACACACCCTGCCTTGGACACTGATCCTGGCCCTGCTGGGGGATCTGGGGATCCACAAGAGCTGCAAAATCCAGCTTTGCACAGAATTCCCTGGGTGTGAGGTGGCAGTGACTGAGCTGTGGCCCAGGGCTGTTGTGTGCAGAGAAACCAGGGTAAGCACAACGCAACTGGGAAAATAAATAAATATAAAAAAAGGTTTTTAAAATTTAAATGAGTTTTATTTCTTTTCATGTTGCGGGGCTGCATTTTCTTTCCCTCATTTTCTGCTCTTCTTAGAGGCTGGTACTGCTGAAGTGGTTGTTTTGTGCTTGTTTCTTTAATTAGTTTCTTAGCAGCTTCCCAGCTTTCCTATGGAGACTTGTTCTTCTTCTGAAGTTGATTTCTTAAGGTTAGGCTTAAAAAAGCTCATCCGTACGGAAAGACATGAAGTGAAAGGGAAAGCTTGGCTGTAGAAATGATGCAGACATGTTTGCTGAGCCTCAGTGTCCAGTTCTGATGCACTGGGAGAGATCCAGGGGCTGTGATTTGACCTTAAACGTCACAAAGATTGATCATCAATCATCAATCATGACAGATGATCAGAAGGCTGGAGCACTTTTCCTGTTAGGAAAGGCTGAGAGATTGGGATTACTCAGCCTGGATAAGAGAAGGCTCTGGAGAGACTTTAGAGCCCCTTGCAGGGCCTAAAGGGGCTCCAGGAGAGCTGGAGAGGGACTGGGGACAAGGGATGGAGGGACAGGACACAGGGAATGGCTTCCCACTGCCAGAGGGCAGGGATGGATGGGAGATTGGGCAGGAATTGTTCCCTGGGAGGGTGGGCAGGCCCTGGCACAGGGTGCCCAGAGAAGCTGTGGCTGCCCCTGGATCCCTGGAATGTCCAAGGCCAGGTTGGACATTGGGGCTTGGAGCAGCCTGGGACAGTGGGAGGTGTCCCTGCCCATGGCAGGGGCAGGATGGGATGGGCTTTAGGGTCTCTTCCCACCCAAACCATTCCATGATTTTATATCTGATCAGAGTTTCCAGGTTGAAATCACTGGGACTTGGGCATGGCAAGCATTGAAATCCCTCAGCAAAGCCTTCACTGTTCCCTTTGGCTGGAGCACGAGGCTGATTTTATCCTGCTCCCTTTGGAAATGTCAGCCCATGTGCAGAGGAATTTTACAGCTACTTTGTGACTTGCAAGCCGAGATCACTTTTTAATGCTAACAAGGAATCAATTTGTTTTGAATGTGCAAAGATTTTATGCCACTAAGAGAGAAGGGTTTTTAATATGGATATAATAAGCCTTATGCTCTGTCCATGGTTTGAATAATCCATGGATTTCTCATTGTCCTGCCTCGGAAAAGATGCTGGAGTACAGGAAAAGCTGCTGAGAAGTGCAGCCAGGGTGATCAGAGGGCTGGGGTGGGGAGGGACCCACAGAGAGGTTTTACACTTTTGGAGACCTTTTTGCCACAGGTGTCCGGGGCAGGGCAGGGGGGCACTGAGGAATTGGTCACATTTCTAACCCTGGTGGCACTCAGGGGACAGGTGAGGCTGGAACCTCACCATGCATCCATCGCTTGTGGAGGGCTTTGCCCCAGGATGCAGTAGGAGCCAAAGGACATAGTGAGTTTGGAGAGGAAAGGCAGAGTGGCTTTCTGGGATCCATTGTGGCTGTGGAGCAGGTGGTGCATGTGAATAATCCCAAATCTGGAAGTCTCTGCCTGTTCCCTCTGCCTGTGTCAGGGCAGGGTTGTCACACTCTGCCCTGCCTCACCTGCTCAGACCCACATGGGGCTTCTGCTGTGCCAGAGCAGGATGAAAGCCCCATGATCTTTGTAGTGCTTCAATACTCCAGTGCTTGTATAAAAAAAGAATTTTTAAAGGGTTCACAGGAGCAGCCAAGACCCAGATTCTGAGCTGCTTGGGTGCCACAGAAAAAGGGATTTAACTTTTAGAAGCTGCAGATTTCGTCCTGGCTCTCATCTGTCTTTTTTTTTTTTTTTTTTAATGGTTTTCTAAAATTACCAAAAAGCACCCACAGATGGTGGGTTTCTGATTGGTTTATTGTGTGTGAGTGTGAAAATCCACAGCACATTGGTGCTCCCTGCTTGGTCTCCAGAAACACACAGACTCTGCAGCTGATTGGAGGAATGAATATCACAGAGCTGTTGGATGGTTTGGGTGGGAAGGGACCATAAAGCTCTTCCAATGCCACCCCTGCCATGGGCAGGGACACCTCCCACTGTCCCAGGCTGCTCCAAGCCCCAGTGTCCAACCTGGCCTGGGACACTGCCAGGGATCCAGGGGCAGCCACAGCTTCTCTGTTCCAGTCATAGGGATCACATGGCCAGCCTAAATATCCTAAATCACTGCAGGTCTTCTGAAACACTCAGGATTCTTTTTAAATGAAAGCTCCCAAATGACATTATTGACTTTCCCAGTTTGTGCTCGGCTCTCTCGGCTGGAAGCTTTGCTGGGAGTGGGATGAGAACAGGAACTTCTCCCAGCTTGGTCTTAGCCAGGGCCTGGCTGTCACCTCCCGAGGACATTTCTGTGCTCAGGACACCTGATGTCACCAGTCCACAACGGCAGAGTGGTGACAAATAGGTCCCAGCTTTCCATCCCCTCTCTGTGTGTGGTGGGGTCGGAGTCGCTCAGGCTGGACCTCATGGCACCTTCACAAGATGCTGTCACCCCTGTCCTGTCTTGCTGTCACCCCTGTCCTGTCCTGCTGTCACCACTGTCCTGCTGACACCGCTGTCCTGCTTTGGGCTGGGCTGGGTTCCCTTCCTTCCTGGAGCTGGTGCAGGGCAATGTTTGGGGTTTGGTGTGAGGGTAACGTTGAGAACACACTGAGGCTGTGGTTGGTGCCAAGCTGTGCTCACTCCAAATCCAGGAGCTTCCAGGATGCCAGGCTCTGCCAGTGAGCTGGGATGGAACGTGGCCAGGAGAGCTGACCTGCAGTGGCCAGGGGGATGTTCCACACCTCAGAAGGTTCTGCACGGGGTGGAGTGACCATCCCTGCATGTGCAGATGTGGTGATGGAGGGACAGCGTTCAGTGGTGGCCTGGGCAGTGTCTGGTTAAGGAGGTCAATGCTTGGGCTCGATGGCCTTGGAGGACTTTTCCAGCCTTAACTCTGTGATTGTTCAGTGCCTAAAGGGGCTCCAGGAGAGCTGGAGAGGGACTGGGGACAAGGGATGGAGGGACAGGACACAGGGAATGGCTTCCCACTGTCAGAGGGCAGGGATGGATGGGATATTGGGAAGGAATTGTTCCCTGGGAGGGTGGGCAGGCCCTGGCACAGGGTGCCCAGAGAAGCTGTGGCTGCCCCTGGATCCCTGGGAGTGCCCAAGGCCAGGTTGGACATTGGGGCTTGGAGCAGCCTGGGACAGTGGGAGGTGTCCCTGCCCATGGCAGGGGGTGTGGGATGGGATGATCTGTAGGGTCCCTTCCCACCCAAAGCATCCCATGTTTCTGTGGTTCTGTGACTCCTCATGTGTGCCCCTGGCAAGGAGAGCCCCAGAGCTCATGTGCAGGACCCACAAATGTCCTGGGGCCTCTGGAATCACATCCACACCCATCCCAGACACCATCTCAAGGAGCTTTTTATTCTACTGCCATTGGAGCTTCCTTATATTGGCATCCTGCTGCTGCCCCTTGAGCACCTGAGGACCTGCTGAGGAAATGCTCTTCAGTGGATTTGAGAAGGGATCTCTTGAATAAGAAAATGAGACCCTGAAGTGCTGATTTTCTGCCCGTTTGCCTCTTCTTGCAAGAGGCAGTTGAACTGCAGTGAGAAGGTTTTGTAGCACTTTGCAGCTCACACACTACACCAGGCCCTCAGTGTCGCCACTCATTTGAGCTCATTTTTCTCCTTCCCTTTCCATAGGAACCTTTTCACTCCTTCACAAAGAACTTGAAGTAAGAGCATTTCCAAAATCATTGTTTATTCAATATTTATGACAACCTTGGAATGCAAATTAAGTTGCAACAAATGAGCACACAGGTGGGTACTTTGCTCCTACATAATTCCTGAATTACCTTCCTGGAACCCTGCTTTTCCATGGTTTCCTTGCCATGCTCAGATGGTGCCTGGGAGCTCTGTACTTCACCACTCTCTGGGAATTTCCTTCCTTCCCTTTCCTCACTCCCTCCAGCAGGAGTGGGAGTTGTCCCCCTGACCTGAACTTGCCAAAGTTTGAGCCGGAATACAATGGAATCATGGAATGGTTTGGGTGGGAAGGGACCTTAAAGCCCTTCCAGTGCCACCCCTGCCATGGGCAGGGACACCTTCCACTGTCCCAGGCTGCTCCAAGCTCCATCCAGCCTGGCCTTAGACACTTCCAAGGAACAATTCCTTCCCAATATCCCATCCATCCCTGCCCTCTGGCAGTGGGAAGCCATTCCCTGTGTCCTGTCCCTCCATCCCTTGTCCCCAGTCCCTCTCCAGCTCTCCTGGAGCCCCTTTAGGCCCTGCAAGGGGCTCTGAGGTGTCCCTGGAGCCTTCTCCTCTCCAGGTGAGCACCCCCAGCTCTCCCAGCCTGGCTCCAGAGCAGAGGGGCTTCAGCCCTTGGTGCGTTGGGATTTCCTGCTGATCTCTCCCAGGTTTCTGACTTGACATGTCCAGCATCTTGAAGTGCCCAGGATGAGGTAACCACCCTGCCACAGCCAGGGAAATCTGTTCTTTGCATCCAGGGTAATCTGTGTAAGCTGTCTCAGTGAGTTCTTATTCTGGACATTCCTTCCTTAAGCCCTGGCCCAGCAAAGCCAGGTGTGGGTGCTGTGCCTTCCCTTCACCTCCCTGGTCTCCTGTGGGCACCTCACAGGAGCCCAGCTGGCTTCTCTTCCTCTTCTCCTTGTCCACACACACAAACACTTCCTTTGGAGCTTCCTGAGGGATCCCTTCCCCATGGACATGGCACTCCCTGATGCTCTGTGTTCTTCAGCCCAGCTCTGCTGCCGTGGCACACTCTGGGTTCACAGGTGTGTTAGGAGATGCTCTCCTGCTCTGTCCTGCAGAGGCCCAGCCTGGCATTCTCCAGAGCAAAGACTCAAACAGCAGCACCAAAATCAGGCAAGAAAAACCTGTGTTTGTAGCACCAAAACTTTGCTGCGTGCTGGGTTTCCCTCCTCTGGCGGCTGCAGCACAAACAAGATCATCAACATTTAATTCAGCCTGTGGCTTGAACATGATCTCTGTACTTGTCCTGCAGCCCTTTCCCTTCTCCAGCTGCCTCCCTCCCTGCATCTCAGCATGGATCAGGTCCCAGGCAGCTGGATGGGATGGAGCTGTGGTCCATCTTGCTGGAGATGTGCATATCTTGCTCTCTTTTATTGCTGGAACTGTTTTTCATTGCTCAGGTGTTGTGGAGAAGGAGTAGCTGTGATGTCCCCTGTCCCCAGCCCCACTGTGCCCTGCCATCCCTGGGGTGCCCAGCTCTTCCCTGGATGTAGGGCTTGCAGTGTGGGATGAGGTGTCTGGAACAAGAGCTCTGAGCACCTCCCTGTGCCCTTGCTGCAGCTGGGATAACACTGTGCCCCTGCCCCGTGCCTGCACTGACCCCACAGGCACTGCTGGCACCTGCAGAGGCCCCTGGGCACTCCCTGCACTGACCCCACAGGCACTGCTGGCACCTGGGGAGGAGCCCTGGCACTCCCTGCACTGACCCCACAGGCACTGCTGGCACCTGCAGAGGAGCCCTGGCACTCCCTGCACTCCCTGCAGCTCCGAAGTGTTCCTGGATGAGCCGGGGCTGGAGCTGGGGCTGCCACCCCACACTGTTCTCAGGGATGGAACCTCTGTGGGTAGAGATTTATCCCTTACTCTTCCTCCTGAACAAAACCCTTTTGGGCTGCCTGAAGGCTCCCCTGCCTAGTAAATCATATAACCATGGAATCTCCTGAGCTGTAAGGGACCCACCAGGATCATCCAGTCCAACTCCCGGCCCTGCACAGACACCTCAGCAATCTCACCCTGGAGTTCATGTTCCTCCTCGGAATTCCTCCCCAGCAGTGTTTGCACTGGATGTGCAAGGAGTGGCTTTCCAGTGCCTGGAGGAGATGACAAGATAGAGGGAGACAATTTAAAGGGCCTGGAGTGCCAGGACAAGGGGGAAGGGATTCACACTGATAAAGAGTAGGATTAGATGGGATATTGGGAAGGAATTGTTCCCTGTGAGGGTGGGCAGGCCCTGGCACAGGGAGCCAAGAGAAGCTGTGGCTGCCCCTGGATCCCTGGCAGTGCCCAAGGCCAGGTTGGACATTGGGGCTTGGAGCAGCCTGGGACAGTGGGAGGTGTCCCTGCCCATGGCAGGGGTGGCACTGGATGGGCTTGAGGGTCCCTTCCCACCCAAACCATTCCATAGTGCTGTGATGATTCCGTGAGCTGACCCTGTGGATGGTGGGGCAGCCCTGGCAGCAGGGACCAAGAGCTCCCTGGGGCACTGCAGAAGCTGAGGGGATGCATCCCTGTGTGCTGGTGGATCCCAGTGAGGAGAGGGCACTGTCCCTGTCCAGGCAGCCAAACCCAGGATGCTGGCCCTGTCCCATGTCCTTGGATGTGCCAGGCCCCGAGCAGGGCATGGCATCGCGTGGCACCGGCTCCCAGGAGAGCAGCATCACTTCCAGGCCAATATTAATCCTAGCAGGAGGAGGCAGAACCATTGTTTACTCTGCTTTTGTTAATCAGTTTGTTTCCCTTCGTGATCCCAAAATGAAATTAAAAGGCTCTGTTTACATTGCTGAATTATCATCTGCTCCAGCAGGTAAAGCACATTGGTGGGGAATTAATGGAGCTGCGGACAGATTTGTGTCAAAAATATGTGCATATTTTCCCAGCGAAGGATTTGTTTAACTAAGCTGGAATCTCATGGCTTTGTGTTTAAATAAAACATCAGCCACCAGCCACCCACACAAGCTGCTGGAGGCTGTGGCCCTGGAACGAGTTCACCTTTAAAACAGCTGAGCTGGAGGCTTTTCTCCTGCTGCATTCCGAGGTGATGCTCCAGGAGCAAAGGCACCCTTGGAGTGCAGCTGAAGGATTTGTAATCTTCTTGAAGGAAGGATCCAATCCTGACGCCAAGGAAAGACAAGGGTGTGTGCACAGGGCTTGTTCTGGAGCTCTTGTGCTGAATTGTGCTGGGGGCAGGGTTGGTATTTCTGTCAAATTCTCTCCTCTCATCCCGAAGTGCAACCCAGCACAGGGTTGGGTCCTTGCACCTGCCTCAGAAGGCTGAAAAAATCCAATTCTGCTCATTTTTGCTCCAGCAGCACTAAATTTATAAGCCAGCACAAGGAAGACAAGATCTAAAAACCAATTTAGCAAAAAATAGCCTTTGCAACTAAAAATTAATGCTTGGAAAGACCTAAATGAAGCTTGAAAATAGCTTTTTTTTTTCCTCTCCAGCTGATGATTCACGTGCCTATTTGCAAACAATTCAAACGCAGTAAATTGAGAGGAAATATAAATCAGGTTCCTAAGTGAAGCTGCATAAATCCAATAAATGATTGATGAGAGGATCCTGTTTTAAGGCGCTGCTGTCTGTCTCCAGTGCTGAGGCAGAAAATAACGGGGCCTTCTCCTCTCAGGCCGTGGCCAGTGGAGCAGCATGCACCGAGCTCCGGTGCCCCCAAGGGCAGCTGCAGCTCCCTCTGCCCCTGGCCGGGCTGCTGAGGCAGAGCTGCACAAAGAGGCTGTGTCACCCCAGGGCCTGGCACCATCCCTGCAGACTCTCCCCAGGCAGAAGAGCCAGAGCTGCCAGGGCAGCCCTGCAAAGGCTTCAGTGGTCCCCAAGAAATGTGGCCAGTGACTTCTGACAAGGACATGGAGTGATAGGACAGGAGGGAATGGCTGTAACTGGGATGGAGCAGGGTTAGATGGGATATTAAGAAGGAATTGTTCCCTGGGAGGGTGAGCAGCCCCTGGCACAGGGTGCCCAGAGAAGCTGGGGCTGCCCCTGGATCCCTGGCAGTGCCCAAGGCCAGGTTGGACATTGGGGCTTGGAGCAGCCTGGGACAGTGGGAGGTGTCCCTGCCCATGGCAGGGGTGGCACTGGATGGGCTTTAAGGTCCTTTCCCACCCAAACCATTCCATGGTTCTGTGGTTCCATGGAGCTGATGCTGCAGTGGGTCAGGATCTCCTGGTTCCAGGGAAAGGAGCAGCCGTGTCCTGCAGAGGACAAATGCTGGCTCTGCAGTAGGACCATGCTGTGTCCCTCCACTCTTGTGGCAGGTCTGGGGCTGGACAGGCCCTGTGGAGAAGCTCTGGTCCCTCTGTGCTCTCGGGGACACCGCGCTGTGTGTCCTGCTGGCACAGGGGAGCTCTCAGCTCCCTGCCCAAGGGCAGCAGGAAAGGTGGCTGGAACTCATGCGTTCCCAGAGCTGATGGCTGTGGCAGATGAATGACAGTGCAGAGACCTGAAGACACTCCAAAAAATCCATCAGGAATTGCCCAAATCCAGTCAGAGCTCCTGCAGTCTGTCCTGGGGCTGGTGGCATGGTGTGGGATCCATACCTTTGCCATGGGGTCAGGGGATAACCAATGTCTGGCTCTTGGGGGACATCCGGAGGTGCAGGGAACAACCAGGGCATGGCAGCTGCTCACCAGGGAGGGGCTGTGACCACATCACCTTTCTCACATGAAATTCTTGGTCACTGAATCCCAGGATCAGAGGCTGGAAAAGCCCTCCCAGCCCACAGAGTCCCAGCTGTGCCCGATCCCCACCTTGTCCCCAGCCCAGAGCCCTGAGTGCCACATCCAGCCCTTCCTTGGACACCTCCAGGGATGGGGACTCCAAACCTCCCTGGGCAGCTCCTGCCAATGCCTGACTGCCCTCTCCATGAAGAAATATTCCCAAATTCCACCCTGAGCCTCCCCTGGGCCAGCCTGAGGCCATTCCCTCTCCTCCTGTCCCTGTTCCCTGGGAGCAGAGCCCGACCCCCCCAGCTGCCCCCTCCTGTCAGGGACTTGTGCAGAGCCACAAGGCCCCCCCTGAGCCTCCTTTTCTCCAGGCTGAGCCCCTTTCCCATCTCCCTCAGCCCCTCCTGGGGCTCCAGCCCCTTCCCAGCTCCGTTCCCTTCCCTGGACTCGCTCCAGCCCCTCCAGGTCTCTCTTGTCAGGAGGGTCCCAGAACTGTCCCCAGCTCTCAGAGGCCTCAGCAGTGCCTCAAGATCTTCATTCCCTGATCTCCATGTGACAGCAGCTCCAGTGACCACGCTGGGAGTGTTGGGATGTTTGTGCTCCCACCCAGCTCTGTCCTCGCCTAGAGCTCCTGTGGGAGGCGTAGGGCAGTCAGCGGATCCTGCTCCTCCAAAAGGCCTCCCAAACCCCATCCTGTGACCTGGTGAGTGCTGTGAGCCCAGCCTGCAGGGAGTGATGGATCTCCACCGCAGCAGCAGCAGCTGGAAAACCCCTCAGGGCAGAGTTTGGGAAATGGAGATTGCAGTTGCCAGCACCCTGCCCCCAGCGCCGAGCTGGTCCCAGAGCATCCCCAGTGCCCCCAAGTGCCCTGGTGCCTGTCCTGCTGGGATTGAACATTTCCAGAGGCGCTGGCAGAGCGCGATGTGTCACACGCTGCTGCTGCAGTCCTGAGGGCATGGCAGGAGCAGCTTTTTCCATCCCCACAGAGATGGGAGCATCGGGAGCAGGACCAAGCTCAGAGGAGTCGCTCTGCAGCCATGTGGAGCACCGAAATGTCGGGGTGCCACCTTTTCCATGTCTCCCAGAGCCCTCTGAGGAACAGTGGGGACCGTGAGGGGCAGGGCTGTACCCCAGCAGTCCAGAGCAGATCCCCCTGAACAGACCGTTCATCTCATTACCCTCATCCTGCACCACCAGCAGCATCCCAAAACTGTGAGGGAAGAGGATGATTTGCTTAAGGAGGCATCAGTGCAGCCAGCAATGCAATCCCAAGGTGCTGGGAAGAACCTGACGAAATACAGAGCCTTGGCATTGGGAGGTTCAACCACTTTTTCAGCATGTGACAGGTCAAGGCAGCTTCCATCAGCTCCTGCCTCCGAGCCTGGCATAAATCAGCAGCAGAGGAACAAGGTGACTTGTCTCCACTCCAGGTTGTCCCTCTTTGGAGCTGGCACTGACACAGTTTTCATGAAAAATTTATTTTGCAAGAAAATGGATTTTCAATCAAAGCAGGCGGTTCTGCATGAAATACTGTTTGCATTGACATTTCCCCATTTTTTTTCAATGATACACTTCCCTTCCTTCCTTCTGCCACTTTCTTCCAAAGAGACAAGCCCAAAAATAATTCAGAGGCAGTGTTAATTTTTCAGTGAAAGTGTCTGGCTTTGGGTAACAGAGGACTGCATCTTTTGAGAGCAAATCAAATATTTTCCATCCAAACTGAGGAAAAGTCAGTTTTCAGAAATCAAACCATCACCTGGTAATGGAGTGGGGGTATCAGAACGATCTGGGGAAGGGTTTGCACAGCGGAATGGGGGCTGCTCTGTCCCACAGCCCCTCAGCCCTGCAGCCCTGAGCATGGGGAGGGGACAGCAGTGTCCCTGCCCTCGGGTCTGTCCTCCTCCTCATGGCCCAGAGCCCATGATGCCTTCTCTGTGCCAGGATTCCCCGTGCCCATCTCCTGCTCTCTGCCCAGCCCTTGGTTTGATCCTAATGAGGCTGGATGAGGCACCTAATTAAGGCACCTAATTAATCTGCTCTGGTGGCAGATGTGCTGGGCACAGGAGGGAGGAGGCACAGTTTGGGTCCCCGGTGACACTGGCTCCAGAATGAGCAGATTCCCACAGGTCCCACGTGGGTGGCTGCTGCTGGGGCCATGCCAACCCCTGGTGCCCTGCATTCGCTTCCTCTGCCCTGTTTCTGCCTGGCCCACTGAGGTGCCAAGGCAGGCCCAGCTTTCCAAAATATTCCACAGGCAAAGGCTTTGCTTCTCCAAGCCAGAGTGGATCATCCCTGGGTATGCCTGGGAACAAGAGAGCATCATCTGTGAGTTCTCCATCCTTTGGGTGCTGGGCTCAGGGCCAGCAGGGGGGACTCCAGGGACACTTGGAATGTCCAGCTGGAGCAGAGGACACTGAGCTCAGACCTCACCAGGGGCTGCAGCTCCTCCCGAGGGCAGCTCCAATCTCTGCTCCTGGGACAGGGACAGCACCCAGGGAATGGCTGGAGCTGGGCCAGGGCAGGCTCAGGCTGCAGATCAGGGCAAGGTTCTTCCCCCAGAGGGTGCTGGGCACTGCCCAGGCTCCCCAGGGAATGGGCACGGCCCCGAGGCTGCCAGAGCTCCAGGAGTGTTTGGGCAGCGCTGCCAGGGATGGCCAGGGTGGGATTGTTGGGGGGTCTGGGCAGGGCCAGGGGCTGGGCTGGATGGTCCTGGTGGGTCCCTCCCAGCTCAGGACATTCCATGATTCTGTGATTCCATTGGTGCCTTTTTCCTGGTCTTAGGATATAAAAGCTCAGACACAGTTAGAGGGTTGGGGGTCATTTCCCTCAGTATTTTAATAGGATCCCATTCCATGCATTGCTTCACCCAGGTGACAGCGTTGCAATGTCCTCTCCCCCCAAGTCGAGTATACAATTAAAGATCTTACACATTAGCATATCTAACAAGAGGGCCCAATAAGGGGCTGGGCTGGGCTAACTTCTAGTTTACAGAATCTGTCCTGCTAGGGGACTTTGAGTGCTTACGGCAACAGAATGTTTGGTCTTCTAACTCTTCAGCTCTGGGGTGTTTGGTCTCCCGGCCTACTGGACACCAAGAAACCAGGCTAAGTTATCACACCTAAAGCATCACAAGTATGCATGCTAATACTTGTGGGTATGGAGAACTGTGTAAAAGGTATTTAAGAGAAAAGGCAAAAAATCCTTCGGGCATCACCATGACCCCATAACCTGTGCTCCCACAGCAGCCCTGAGCTGGGTCTTCATCCCCTCTCCCTGAGCAGGGAGCAAAGGTGCCGGGGCCAGAGAGGGTCTGAGGCTGTGCAGAGCAGGTGGAGCTGTCGAGGTGCTGCCCCCGTTCCTGCATGGGGGATGCTCCCGGCTGCCCTTCCAAGCAGCAGAGCCAGCTCCAGAGGGGCCTGGGGGAGGCTCTCCCTGCCAGCTGTGGCTGGCAGCTGGCTGGCACGCGGCCTTGGGAAATTCTTGCTATTTTCCAGCTCTTGCTCTTTTGCAGGCCTAGCAGAATTTCTCAGTGTAGAGACATTTGTCAATTTGCATAATTAAAGCACTGCAAACTCATCCAGATTCACAGATCCCTGCGCTGGCTCCCTGGAGACTCCCCACTTCCCTCCCATGAATTATTTATCGGCGGTGCTGGTTCTAACAGGGCCCTTTGTCTGCGCTGTTTGCTCCACATTTCAGCGCTCCCAGGTGGAGATGAGGCAGAGCTGGGGACAGGAACAGCTCCATGTGCCACAACCCTGCCCTTCCACTCTGCCAGGTGGGAACAACGGGAATTTCTGGAAGCTGTGTGGCTGCAAGTGGAGAGGGAGCTGAAGGTGTTTGGTCCAAGGCTGGACTCGATGATCCTGGAGCTCTTTTCCAACCATAGGGATCCTGTAAGTGAGGTTCCTGTGGAGATGGAGGTGTCTGCAGCAGGGCAGCCCCAGGGCTGTCCCCACACTGCTTCAGGCCTCAGGTGCATCAGCTCAGGGTGCCTGGCACCTCTGTTCCTGTGTCCCACCCCTGCATGGGACCTGAGGGCTGGGAATGTCCCTCCACATCCCCTGTGCTGGCCCTGCTGGGGCACCTCCAGTGCTGGGACAGCTCTGGGACCCTCCTGACAAGAGAGACCTGGAGGGGCTGGAGCGAGTCCAGGGAAGGGAACGGAGCTGGGAAGGGGCTGGAGCCCCAGGAGGGGCTGATGGGGCGCGGGAAGGGGCTCAGCCTGGAGAAAAGGAGGCTCAGGGGGGACCTTGTGGCTCTGCACAAGTCCCTGACAGGAGGGGGCAGCCGGGGGGGTCGGGCTCTGCTCCCAGGGAACAGGGACAGGAGGAGAGGGAATGGCCTCAGGCTGGCCCAGGGGAGGCTCAGGGTGGAATTTGGGAACATTTCTCCATGGAAAGGGTGCTCAGGCACTGGCACAGCTGCCCAGGGCAGTGCTGGAGTCCCCATCCCTGGAGGGGTTTAACAGCCACGTGGATGTGGCACCTGGGGACAGGGGTCAGTGGTGGCCCTGGAAGTGTCGAGCTGACAGCTGGACTCAATGATCTTAGAAGGCTCTCCCAACCTTAATGACCCTGTGATTCCATGATTCCAGGAAGGAAAGGGACAGTCTGAGTGGTCACTCTGCAGCCAGGCACCCCTGTGTGCTCCCCTTCTGAAGGGCTGCTTTGCCTCTGGTGAGAGCACCCAGTGATGATTTTCTCTGGCCAGAAACCACAGCTCCCTAGGTCAGGCACAGGCAAAAATGGAGATAGCATAATAGAAGGCAGAGGGAGGAAGAAAGGCAGGAGCAAGTGTTGAGTACACAGAAACCTCGCCTGTGTTTGCAGGCTCTCCCTGCTGGAGTTGAGTGTGTGCTTGTAAATCCCACAGCAGAGCAATATAAATATTTGTGCTGTAGGAAACACTTCTCATGAACTCCTGGAGCTCCCCTGCTCAATTCCTTCTAGCCTTTCACAGGCCTGTTGTGCTTCCCGGGCTGTGGCACACGGAGCTGCTTTTGCAGGGGAAGGGACAGGGGGAAATGGTTTTGAATTTAAACAGGAGAGATTTAGATCCGATATTAAGAAGGAATTGTTCCCTGGGAGGGTGGGCAGGCCCTGGCACAGGGTGCCCAGAGAAGCTGTGGCTGCCCCTGGATCCCTGGCAGTGCCCAAGGCCAGGTTGGACATTGGGGCTTGGAGCAGCCTGGGACAGTGGGAGGTGTCCCTGCCCAGGGCAGGGGTGGGGCTGGATGGGCTTTAAGGTCTCTTCCCACCCAACCATTCCATGATTCCATGATTTCTCTGCAGCAGTGTCTGCAGAGTAGTGTGGGCAGTAGTAGTGAAGCAAGAACAAAATCAGAATTCAGCCAGGGCTGAGTAATTCTGGGTAAATCTGGGTGGCAGCTGCTGAGAGCAGCTTTGCTCGCAGGGGTGCAGATCCTGGCATGGAGCAGGGGATGGAGCAGGGGATGGAGCAGGGGATGATGCTGGAGCATGGAGTGCCCAGGGACACCACAGTGACACCTTCCAACCTGACAGCCCAGACTGCCCTGTCACCCTGGGGCTGGAGCTGGATCTGCTGAGGGAGTTGGCAGCTTCCAACTCAGCCCTAAAATGTTGCAATGTGCCTGAATTCCAGATGCCCGTGCAGTTCTCATCCCTCCCTGCCCAGGAATATGGATTCAGCAACACAAGCACTTGCTCTGTGAGCTCCTGGGGCTGTGCCAGCCCTGGGGCTGCCATGGGCAGGAATGGCCCATCCCTAGAGGTGTCCAAGGACAGGCTGGACAGAGCTTGGAGCCACCTGGGACAGTGGAAGGTTTTCCTGCTCATGGCAGAGGGTAGAATGAGATGAGTTTTAAGGTCCCTTCCCACCCAAACCACTCTGGGATTCTCTGGCTGAACTGGNCTGGAGCCTGCTGTTGCTGATGTATTATTTATACAGCAGGAAATTAGACTCTGAGGACTCAAGTATTCTTCAAATAAGCTTCCTAATTCTGTCAATTAAGAATGCACAGGCTGCTGGGGCTCTGGCAGGGGATGAGCCATGCAGGAGTGAAAGCTGCCCCTGGTCATTGCTCTGATGTGCTGCTGCAGAGATTTTCAGCTGGAGGAAAAAATCTCATGGTCCCAAAATCAAAGGTGTGAGATGCTGGGAGCGTTCTATGGAGGAGCTCCAGCTGATCCCAGGGGGACAGACGAGCTCCCTGTGCTCTGGCAGGGGAATGCTGAAGTGCTGAGTGTGTGGTTGCTCCTTGTTCTGCTCTGCAGTGAAATCTGGGGCTTTGCCTTGCTGGTGACAAACAGCTGCCAGGGCTGGGAGCATGTCAGGGATGAGTTCGGGGTCATTTGCTCCCTAATTAATGCAGTAATTCTTCATGTGCTCCCAGTGCAGCTCTAGAGCAAATTAGTTAATGTGTAATTAATACATAAAAGAGCCTCTTTCCTCCTTCACTGCCTTTCTTTAACCGACCATTTGGACACGAGTTCGGAATTGTCCTTCTGCACCAGGGCTGGGGGTCTGTTCCCAGCCCTGGAGCAGGACTGGGCACAGGGCTGCAGGATGGGCTGTTCCCACCTCCCATGGGAAGGGGAGTTCATGGGGCACAGGGAGCAGGAAGAGCCTGTGTCCAACATCCAGCTGGGAAAGGGAGTGTTCCCTTCACCTGCAGAGTGCTCAGCCCCGCTGTGCCCGACCATTCCAGAGTCAGGGAAAAGCCCCAGGGCTGAGGGAATTCTTGCCAGCACATTCCCAGTGCTCTGGTGCATTCCTGCACAGGAATCCAGCAGGGGAAGAGCTGGATGCTTGTCCTGCCCTTGGGTAGCTGTGAGAAAGGTGAGACCTCTCAAAGGTCACTCGTGTCCCCTCGTGCCTCTCCTGGCCTGGACAGTGTCCCTGCCACCACAGGCTCTGCCTGAGGGAAGGAGCTTTATGGCTGCAGCACAGTTTTTCTTTTTTATCATTGCTGTGGATTTAATGTCCACTGCAAATGTAGATCTCTGCATCTGGAGGAGGGACGGGGGCCTGCTCTGCCTGCTCTACTCAGGGGCCCCTCAGGAGGACACGGACACAGTGCTCAGGTCCTGCCCAGGGGACAGGCCAGGACAGGACTGTCACAGCTGCCCCGGGGCAGGGCTGGCTGGATGATCCCTCTGCTCCTGGGGGACTGTCAGGGACCAGTCCAGGAGAGGATGGATTCCCGTGTGCCCCTGGGAGTGAGGAATCAGTCCCTGTGCAGGCAAAGATGTCCCCAGCACCTCCAGCCCTTCCCAGTCCCCAAAGCCTTGCAGGGGACAGCGCAGGGACTGCCTGGCANGCTGAACTGGGAGCACTAGGAGTTGTCACTGGCTGAGAAATTCATGGTGTTTTTTTTGTCATGAGCCCCTGTGGCCCTGGCAGCAGGGCTGGGGCATCTCCTGGGAATGCTGGTGGAGGTTTCCCTGGCTGTAGAGGCAAAGGCTGGGCTCTGGGAGGCTGGAATGTTTATTTTGGCCAGCCCAGCACTGCTGTGCTCATCACAAGGTGTGATCACGCCTGCAGAGAGAGGCCCCCAAGAATAATTTTCAACTCCCATCCCCTTGGTTCCAGCAGACAAGGCGAGAAATGGTACAATGCAGTTGGGGGCTATTGTGAAAAGGTTCTGCAAAGGATTTCTCACAGTGTGATGGAAGCTGGAATATTCATCTGGGCTCCTCTGGTTCTTTATTTCTATTTATTTATTTATTTATTTATTTATTTATAACCAGAGGACAAGCTTTAAAAGCTTCAAGCAGAGCTTTTCAAAGGACAAGTGGGAGTTAGCTGCCTAATTCCCACTGACTTTGGGGGAGATCTGGCTGCTGAGCTGCTCTTTATGCCTTTCAGAAATCTCCCCTTGGTCCACATAATCTCTCTGTAACCCCTTTTTAATTAGCTTGTCTTTCTGGAAGAGGAGACCAAGAAATCATGTTCAAAGATTATTGCTCNCTGGGGCTTTGCCTTGCTGGTGACAAACAGCTGCCAGGGCTGGGAGCATGTCAGGGATGAGTTCGGGGTCATTTGCTCCCTAATTAATGCAGTAATTCTTCATGTGCTCCCAGTGCAGCTCTAGAGCAAATTAGTTAATGTGTAATTAATACATAAAAGAGCCTCTTTCCTCCTTCACTGCCTTTCTTTAACCGACCATTTGGACACGAGTTCGGAATTGTCCTTCTGCACCAGGGCTGGGGGTCTGTTCCCAGCCCTGGAGCAGGACTGGGCACAGGGCTGCAGGATGGGCTGTTCCCACCTCCCATGGGAAGGGGAGTTCATGGGGCACAGGGAGCAGGAAGAGCCTGTGTCCAACATCCAGCTGGGAAAGGGAGTGTTCCCTTCACCTGCAGAGTGCTCAGCCCCGCTGTGCCCGACCATTCCAGAGTCAGGGAAAAGCCCCAGGGCTGAGGGAATTCTTGCCAGCACATTCCCAGTGCTCTGGTGCATTCCTGCACAGGAATCCAGCAGGGGAAGAGCTGGATGCTTGTCCTGCCCTTGGGTAGCTGTGAGAAAGGTGAGACCTCTCAAAGGTCACTCGTGTCCCCTCGTGCCTCTCCTGGCCTGGACAGTGTCCCTGCCACCACAGGCTCTGCCTGAGGGAAGGAGCTTTATGGCTGCAGCACAGTTTTTCTTTTTTATCATTGCTGTGGATTTAATGTCCACTGCAAATGTAGATCTCTGCATCTGGAGGAGGGACGGGGGCCTGCTCTGCCTGCTCTACTCAGGGGCCCCTCAGGAGGACACGGACACAGTGCTCAGGTCCTGCCCAGGGGACAGGCCAGGACAGGACTGTCACAGCTGCCCCGGGGCAGGGCTGGCTGGATGATCCCTCTGCTCCTGGGGGACTGTCAGGGACCAGTCCAGGAGAGGATGGATTCCCGTGTGCCCCTGGGAGTGAGGAATCAGTCCCTGTGCAGGCAAAGATGTCCCCAGCACCTCCAGCCCTTCCCAGTCCCCAAAGCCTTGCAGGGGACAGCGCAGGGACTGCCTGGCATACAGCCTGTGCCAAGTGAGCTGAGCATTCCCAGCCAAAGGGGAGCAAAGAAATAATTCCCATCAAGGGTTCTGCAACCCTTTGTGGCCTTGAAAGTGGATCCCTCTCTCTCTCCTCCGTAAGCTAAACAAGGATCCCCTCCCAGCCCTCTGCAGCCCCATCCTTGCGGAAAACTGGAGCTGCTGGGAGCAGGGCTGTGACTCTGGAAGCAGTTTGTGATCCTGGTGGCAGTGGGGAGAGATGAGGTCACCCAGCCCTCTGCATTCACACACAGAAGCAGAACCCAGCAGCCCCATAGGAGATGCCATGAGCTGGATGATGTTGGGGAGGTGGATGTGGGAAGTGTCCTCTCCCATTTCTCAAGGAGCCAGAGCCAAACCCACGGGTGTGTCCCTGTGCAGGCAGGAGCAGCAGAGGTGCTGGAGGGTGGCAGTGCCCCAGCAGTGCTGGGGGGAGCCCAGTGTGGGCCCTGTGCTGCTTTCCCAGCTGCTGTGGGAGTGGGGAACACCCTGGGTGCAGCCTCAGGGACAGAGCAGAGCCACAACAGGAGTGTCCCACCCCACCCCATCCAGGACTCTCACCTTTTATGGCCCTGGCAATTCCCAGACCCTCCCTGGGGACTTTCCAGGATCTTCATCCCACCTGCCTGAACCTTGTTTTTCCCTGCCTCCCACAGGGCTCAGTGCTTCTGGCCATCTCCATCTCCCCTCAGTGCTCCCACACCTGCCAAGAGGTCCTGGTGCCTTCAGTGCCTTTTGCTCTGGGGCAGGAGCAGCCCATCCTCCCCCTGGGCACAGCCTCGGGTCCTTTGGGAGAACAACAAATCCATGGACTGGGAGCAGAACTGCAAAGGCTCAAATGCCGGGCTGAGCTGGAGAGAAGAGCTGCCGGCAGGCCCTGGCTCACAGGCTCTCCCTGCTGAGAGGGAGCTCGTGGAATCCAAACCACACGTGGCATCGCAGCTCTCCGTGCCCTTCATGCCTGTGGGGGCATTTCCTCTCGGCTCTGCTTTTCCTCTCCTCTCTACCGGGGCTGAGCCTCTCCCTCTGCAGACATCGTGTTTGCTATGGAAACCAGGCCCTGCCCTGGCAGCTCCAGCCCTCAGCCAGCCAGCAGCCGAGACAAGGCTCCAGGGTGGGCAACAACGAGCAGGACAGAGACTCGGAGCTGTGCTGCACCTCGCCGGGCACGTGGGGCAGCTCCTTGGCTCTCTGGCCTTGCTCCCAGTTTGGGAGGGCAGGGAAGGGAGAGGGGGACTCGGCACAGGCAGGGCACGACAGCAGAAATCTCCCCACTCTGCTCATTTCTAAACTGAGCCTTTTCTCCTCATTATTTCTCTTCTCAATCTTTCCCAGTCCCTCCAGCCAGGGATGCACAGAAATATCAGGCAGTGTTTCAAAGAGGCAGCGCACTTACAGACTAGGAGATGTGTCATTAAAAGTTTGGATTATTCCTGTTATTCTGCTTTTGCCAGGAGTGTGGCAGGGACCTGCCAGGCAGCTCCTGGGAATGTCAGAGGCTGTGGGTGAGAAGGAGGAGCTGGACTGTCCTGGGGATCATCTTCCTGTCATTCTCAGACACCTCTGGCCTAGCAGGAATGTCCTGCAGTGCTCAGGAATGGGGGAAGCCATCGGGGCTCTGCCTGCCCGTATTCCCCAGGCTCTGCTCCCACACTGTCCCGAGTGGAGCAGTTCCCTGCAGGGCCAGGAGACAACGGGGAGGAGGCTGCAGAAAACAGGGGGGCAAAACCTCCTCCCCTCAGGGCCTCACTGCAGGCTCTTGCAGGGGTCATTGCAAAACAAAAGAGAGATCAGCCCCATGGGGATGTCTACATCCATCTCCTTGTCCAGTGACGTTCATTTGATCATTTGAAGGTCCCACCTTTGCACTCAGTGGAGTCCAGGGCACGGTGTTTCCTCCTGAACTGCAGTTTCCCAGAGCCTGGAGCCCAGACTGATGCCCTCCCCCAAATCCCAGTGATGAAATGCGACCACAAACACCACCCGACCTCTGGCATCTGTGGGGCACAGCAAATCTGTGCTTGAACCACAACTGGCCCTTAGAAAGGGGAGAAGGAATTGATCCTTGCCATGGATCAGCTCCAGGGCCCTTCCTGGGCATTCCTTGGTTCTCGCAGTCCCAGCCAGGCCCGCATTCCAGGCAGCAGAGCCTGAGCTGCCTCTGCGGCTACAGCAGCTCTGTAAATCACCTCCCCCCACCTGCCTGCCCTCCCCAGGAGTGCTTAAATCAACACTAAATGAGCTCTTTTAAGGAAATGCGGGCAATCAGCGCTGAGTTATTGCAAGGCACAAGGGCTTTCTTAAAAGCGACGAGCACTTATTGGTCATCTACACTCCAGAAGGCACAGCCCTGTAAATCAGAGCCCGCGGCCGGCTGAGCCGGGCCTGGAGCTCAGCCTGTGCTGGAGGATTGTCAACATTGTCCTCCCTCCCTGCTTTTCAAACCTAGTCCTTTCAAACTATTCCCTGTCCTTTCAAACCATCTCCTGTCCTTCCACACCATCTCCTGTCCTTCCAAACCATCCCCTGTCTGTCGCTCTGTCGGACACGAGACACTCAGGCAACTCAGGAGGTCAGCCGGACCAAGGCCGGGCAGAGAGCAAAAGAGCCCCAGCCTCTCTTTATTCTTATATTTATACCTTTTTACAGACAGTTATGGATTGGACAAAGAGGTTGCCACCTCTCAAATGCCATAGGTGAGAAACACAGTCCATCACATTTTCCGCCCCAGAAAGAAGAATGAAAAACAACCTCTAAAGTACAAAACAATCCTTGGCCGGTTATAGAAACATGGATTGTTTACACAAAATCCATGAGAACCTTTGCTACCAACTATAAATACAGCACTCTAAAAAATCAGGGCGACACCTGTCCTTCCACACCATCCCCTGTCCTTCCACACCATCCCCTGTCCTTTCAAACCATCCCCTGTCCTTTCAAACCATCCCCTGTCCTTCCTCACCATCCCCTGTCCTTCCACACCATCCTCTTCAGTGCTCAGGCTCTGGTTTTGAGCCATTCTCCTGCTCTTTCCACACTGCCCTGCTTGGAGCCCACCGGAAATCAGAAAATCGTGGAAGATGGTTCCCTGTTCCTGAGGAAAGGGGTGTTGCTCTCTCCAGGGCTGATGTGATTTGGGAAGCTGTCCCTGAGCCTTTCTTCATTCACCCTGTTTGCAAACAGCTGCAAACCTCCGGAACAGGGAAGGAGATTCCCAGAGAACACAGTTTGGGATATTTCATAGCCCTCCTTCTCTCTGAGGTTTGGGAAGAGTTCATGTTTCCATCTTCTTTGCCTGAAAATTAAATAGCATTATAGAGACAGTTGTGAGGAGCCCCCGAATCCAAAAGCTGGCACCTCAGAAAACTTGCTCAGTACCCTGAGATCAGAGCTAAACCCTGAAATGTGGTGAGAGCTGCAGTGTGGGAGTGCCACACATCCCCTGCCTTTGGGCTGAGCTCAGGGGGGCTCCTGCCCTCTCCCTGCCTCTCCTCCTGTTCCTGAGGAGGGCCAGGGATGGAGCAGCCTGTGTTTAATGGGAACAGGGACACTCCCAGCAGCCTGATCCCATCATTTCCCTCTTGGTGCTGGCAGTGAGTGACAGCTCTGTCATCTCCCTGGGGGAAGTCATCCCGAGGGTCAGCCTCTGTCAAGGAAACCACAGGTGATGTTTGGAGTTCCTTCTCTGAATTCTCCTGCTTTAAAGGCATTTCAGAGTTCCCTCTTGTCTGTAATGTCAGGGGAGTGGTGATAAATGCCATCCCTCCCCCAGGATATCGTACCTGTAGCTGGGTGTGGGTTTCTGACAGGCTGGGGCGATTTTGGGGTGCAGAGAGGGGAGCTGGAGTTCAGCACAGGGAGAAGCTGCAGGAGCAGTGGGAGAGCAGAGCTGAGGGGCAGCTGTTGGGAAAACAATATCTCAGGATGGCAAACCCTCGGTGATCTCGCTCTCTCCAGGGCCTGACACTTTTCACTCAAGTATTGATTATTTTTCCACACCAAGTGTGCCCTATTGGGTGCCCAGACGTCATCATGGTCACCCAACAACCCCAACTCCTAGGCCCTGCAAGGGGCTCTGAGCTCTCCCTGGAGCCTTCTCCTCTCCAGGTGAGCACCCCCAGCTCTCCCAGCCTGGCTCCAGAGCAGAGGGGCTCCAGCCCTTGGAGCATCTCTGGTGCCTCCTCTGGACTGGCTCCAGCAGCTGCAGGTCCTTCTGCTGTTGGACCCAGGGCTGAATGCAATGCTCCAGGTGGAGCAGGGCTCAGCAAACTCCAAATGATTCATAGCAGCTTGACGGTGACACCTCCCTGTGCTCTGCCATCAGGCTCAGAGATGGGGGAGCCAAGGCAGAGGCTGGAGATCTGTGGTCCAGGCTGCTGCTAGCGGCCACCCCAAGTGATGGACAACTGGGAAAGGAGAGGGGAGGGAAGTGGTGCTCTGCAGCTCTTCCTTCCCATCCCAGATGCACCCAGCAGTGAAGGGATCCCGAGGGAGCAGGCAGAGGACAGCAGGAGCATGCAGGGAGGGAAGGAGCCCTTTTCCCCTCTCCCTGCTCAGCAGAGCCCTTCTGGTTTTTAATTCCTAGCTGTGTCATGTCAGAGACAGGAACAGTCCTCAGAGCAGGGCCTGAAATAAACCTTCTCCCTCTGCTCTCTGTGCTGCTCTTGAGTTCATCTCCTGCCTCATTTTGTGTAAGCTTTGGTTGTATTTGTCATGGCAGAACTGTTTCAGTTTCCAGTCCTTCTTGACGAGGTTCCTGACCCAGCCCAGTCACTGCTCCCGAATCCATTTGGATGTGGCTGAGCTGGAGATTCCATGCCTGAGTGCCCCCCCCTTTCTCTGGAGCCTCCCACCAAGAACTGAGTTGCTCAGGGATGCACAGGCACAGCTTTAAGCTTTAAGCTTCAGAATTTGTCTGGGAAGTGCAGGTGGACATGGAGTTTCATAGGACACCAGGGCTGTGGAGGAGCCTCTCCTTGTGCTGTGATGCTCCTGCATCAGCATTATCCCTTTGAATTGGTGCAGGTGCTGTGTTTTGCAAGGAATTGGTGATTTTTAACCTGCCCATGGGGTATGGCAGCTCTGCTCCCAGGATATATGTGCCTTGGAGAGCACCTGAGGGATGGCTCTTCTCTCTGGGCAGGTGTGGGGCCAGCAGTTGTGAGAGTGTGGCCAGTCTGTGCGCAGAGCTTCATCCTGTGGTGCTGGGACAGAGCTGAACTGATCGTCCGGAGGGGCTTGGTTGTTAAAAGCTCACGATTTACACCCAGGACACACTTTCCACACTTTTAATTCGCCCTCCCCATTATCCTGGGATCTGTCCCATGCTGTGCCCACAGACTCACTGCTATTCAAGGGGTCTAAAATGTTTAGAGCTCTTCATAAGCAAGAATTTCTCAATTTACACCTTCATTTTTGCTTAGGGACAGAGCCCATCAGCATCTGGGTTTGCTTGTGCTGTGCTTGGCCACCATCCCCAGCTCAGCTCCTGTCCAGCCCAGATTGTCACAGCAGTGCTGGGACTGGGACTGGGCTGGCACCAGCCCTGGGTGTTTCCTGTCAGCCGAGGTTTCTGCAGCTGATGGAAACTTTCTTTGCAGTCTGGAGGTGTTTTCTCTCTCTGTAATGTCAGAGTCGCCGCCGAGGCCGTGCTCCGAAATGTCACATTGTTTGTGCTTCCTCTGGGGGATATCAGGGCAGGGATTGCAGCTGAAGGTCAGCTCCGACCATTCCTCTTAAAGGTTGGGCCTTCATGCAAATGTTGGTAATGATCTCTGGCAGAGCTGTGGCCCCTTCCCTCCCCTGCCTGTCATTCCAGACAGTCCCAGGGACAGGGAGAGGGAGCGAAAACTTATCCTGGGCTGCAGCCCCACACCTCAGGTGGGCAGGAAAATGCAGAAGAGGCAGAGGTGGGGATGTGCCCTTTCAGCTGATGTCCCACTCTGTGGAAAGCTGGGTAGGATCCTCTGCTCCATCAGAGCCCAGTCAAACGTTCTTTAAAGTGCCACATGCTCTCAGAGTCTCCAAAATCACAGTTACAGGATCCCAGGATGGGTCAGGCTGGAGGGACCACAGAGGGTCCCTGGTGCCACCTCCCTGCTCCAGCAGGGCCATCCCAGAGCTCAGGGCACAGCAGTGTGTGCACACAGCTCTGCAATAGCCCCAGGGAGGAGACTCCACAGCCTCTCTGGGCTCTGCTCAGCGCTGCCACTGCCCAGGGCAGAAGTTGTGCCTCCTGTGCAGNCGCCAGGGGCTCCACCCCAAACCAGAACTCAGCTGAAGCCCTTTGGTCTATCCCCCTTACCCTGGAGGGTTTCTCCTCTCAGATTAGAGATTTTCTAACAAGCTCATAAGTCAGAAATGCTGATTTCTTGCCTTTTGTCTTTAATTTCACTCTGGTGCTGAGTTGCTCGTGCTTGGTGGATCTGATCAATGGTGACACAACGTGGATCCAAATGAGTGCTCAGGAGCTGACAGCCTCTCCTTTATATATGGGTTTATTTTTTTAATCAGTACACCACTGATTTATTAATTTCTGCACGTCTCAGATGCACCAAGGCTTACAAGCATCTCAACAGAAACCTTTTGTGTCCCTGCATGCCAGGGCTTTTCAATTCTCTCTTTCTCATTTAGATTTTCTTCTCAATCTGTTGTAAATGCCACTCAGCCATGGACTTTGCTCCTATTGTGATTGTCAGGAATGGCTGAATTCCCGCCCCCCAGGCAGGAGGGATCCCTTCCTTCTCCAATTGTGGGTCTGCTCCTCCCAGCATCCAGGGATTATTTTGACTGTTTAGAGAAACTGCTTTGATTTTGTGCATTAAGGCTGCTCTCAAGCCTTAACACCTTTTTTTTTTCCAGAGTTTGCTTTGTTGCCTCTCTCTGCTCCTCAGGAGCTGTTTTAAGTAGTCAGACTTCCACATTTGCCTTGAATATCTTCTCCCTTTTGTTTGAAGTCCCTGCCTTTAGAAAAGGGTTTAAGTCATTTAGTCTTCTACTGCTGTGGTTTCAGAGAGCACTTGGACTGCAGCTGGTTTAAGTTGGAGGATTCCAGGGAAGTTCTGACTCTGGAGAGTGCAGAACTTGGGACAGACACACTCTGCACATATTTCTGCCTTGGAAAGGTGACATTTTGTTGTCCCTTTTTCTCCAAGCATTTTCTCCTGAAATATTCCTTTTTATGGAGCACCAAATGTCTTTTCTTTCCTTTCCCTTGGATAACAACAATTCCTTTTCCTGGGATGACAAAAAGGAGGCCAAATAATGCTGACCTGTGGTGCTGTGCTGGTCTGAGGGATGATTTTACAGCCAAATCCCAGAATCCCAGAATGGTTTGGGTGGGAAGAGACCTTAAAGATCATGGAATTCCACCCCCTGCCACAGGCTGGGACACCTTCCAATGTCCCAGGCTCCCATGCAATCCAGCCTTGGACGCTTCCAGTTGCTGTGTCCCAGTGTAGCACAGGCATTAAGCTGGGACTGCTTTGCCCATAATTTCCCGGGGATTTTTGTTTTCCCAGCTCTTTGCAAGCTGCCAGGGGATGTCCTGGAGAGCCTTTGCTCTGTGTTCTTGTGGTACCGTCCCTCACAGGGGTCCCTGTCACAGCACAGCTCAGTTAGGAGGTAAATTGGAACTGGAGAGCTCACACAACATTTTTCTCTGCACTTTTTCCGTATCTCCTTGCTGATGAGCCCTGAAGTCCTGGAGCTCCTCCTGCTCCAGCTCAGTTAATTCACTGTCCCATAATGCTTCCTCCTGTATTCCCAGGATCTTCCAGCTTTTTGGACATACAATTAAGACATTTCCACCTGTGCTGCTCCAAGTTCACCTGTGGATAAAGCTCTTTCTCTCCCTCTTTCTCTGAGTTTCTTGGTGTTTTGGTTAAGGAAGAACATCACCCCCTAAGAGCTGCTGGAACAGGGATCAATAACAATTGGATTCTTTCTGATCGGCTCCAGGAGCCCCAGGCAAGAAGTAAAATTTGGCAATACAAGCTCAGAGCACGAATTCCCTCCCAAGTCCTCCTCCACCTTCCCTCTCTCATTATCAGCCATCACCTCTCAACTCCTGGCAGCTCCTCACACATGACTCTTTCATCTCCAGCCCTTTCCCTTCCTGATGAGGTGGAAGGAGGCTTATTTTCCCCACAAGGAGCAGTTTTCCAGCCTAGAACAACCTGCCAGCTTTTGCCACGGCCCTCCCTGTCATTTATCCATCCCCACTAAAGCTGAAACCTTCCCCAGCTCAGGAGGGGCAGATTTAATTAACCTGCTATTTTCTCCGCTTCTCATTAGATCACTAATGAGAGTTCTAATGAGTCTGGGTGTGATGGTGGTGATGGCACAGCACGTGTCCTCCTCTCCACACATCAGCCACAGAGCACTGAGTTGGGATCTTCCAGGCAGAGGGAGGGATTTCTCATGGAATGACGTGCAGAAGTCATTCCCCCAGTCCAGCAAGAGCTGTCAGCAATGAGCTGCAGGTGTAGTCCTGTCTGTGGGGTGAGGGTGCAGGGCTCTGCCTCAAGCCAGGCTTTGGAAGAATAAAACAAAGAGATCTCCTTCCATTGTGCTCCTGGGTGCCTTAGGAATGGTTCAGCAATGGTGACACAGCCCTGGACACCTCTGGAAGCCTCCCCATGCCCAGCTGGCCAAGCAAACCCTGCGTGCTCCACCAGCACCTGGGGATGGAAATGTGCACCCTCACGCTGCTGGGTGGCAACAGAACTCATGTGCCAGAATAGTGCTTGAAATTTCACACCTAAACTTTCCAGGGAGCTGGGATGAGTTTGAGAGGTGCAGTGGCAGCTGCAGGTCAGGTGCTGGCAGCTCCTGGGGACATTTGCCACTGCAAGAGGCCCCCTTGTCCCAAGGACAGGTCACTGCTGCTGCTTCACTCGTGGAACCACAGAACAGTTTGGGTTGGGAGGGACCTTTTAAATGTCATCCAGTGACACCCCCTGCCATGGGCAGGGACACCTTCCACTGTCCCAGGCTGCTCCAAGCCCCAGTGTCCAACCTGGCCTTGGGCACTGCCAGGGATCCAAGGGCAGCTACAGCTTCAATCTGTGCTTACAGGGAACAATTCCTTCCCAATCTCCCATCCATCCCTGCCCTCTGGCAGTGGGAAGCCATTCCCTGTGTCCTGTCCCTCCATCCCTTGTCCCCAGTCCCTCTTCAGCTCTCCTGGAGCCCCTTCAGGCCCTGGAAGGGGCTCTGAGCTCTCCCTGGAGCCTTCTCCTCTCCAGGTGAGCACCCCCAGCTCTCCCAGCCTGGCTCCAGAGCAGAGGGGCTCCAGCCCTGGGAGCAGCTCTGGTGCCTCCTCTGGACTGGCTCCAGCAGCTCCAGGTCCCTCCTGTGCTGGGCCCCAGGGCTGGGGCAGCTCTGCAGGTGGGGCCTCACCTGAGGGGGCAGAGGGGCAGAATCCTCCCCTGGCTTCCCACTCTGTGGGATCAGCCCAGAACACGCACAAAGAAGAGCAGAATTTGTCCCTGGTTTCTTTGTCACCCTGATTTGCTGTCACCTTCCCTGGAAGAGTCTGACCAGGCTGTGCACAAGGGAAGAAGGTTTGGGCTGCTCTCCCAGGAGAAGGGCTGTGTGAGGTGGGTTTCATCCCATATAACATCTAAGGAGGAAGGGAGAGGCCACAGGTGGTGAAGCAGAACGAGCAGCATCACATCCTGGGAGGAAACATTTCCATGAGAAGTGATGTAGGATTTGGACTCTGGAACTGAGGGGAGATTTGCTGAGTTTGCTCTGAAAAAGTCCTTAAGGAAGGGAAGGCAGAGACAGAGGCACCAGAAGTAAAGGACAATTTGGAATCTCCAGCTTCATTCCAAAGTATTCCTGGTTTTCCTGTGAGAGGTCCTGGGCCTGATGCTCCACAGGATGCTGGGAGGGGATTTTCTGGGCAGTTATTGTGGTGTTTTGGGGTTGGGAGGTGGGAATACTGAGGAGGAGGTTTGGGAGCCAAGGCTGGCACCAGGAACATTTTGGGAAGTGATGTCTGGAGAGCTCCTGCTGGAACCAGCAGGGTTTGTGCTCCTTGTCCTTGCTCCTGTCAGAAGCTGCACAAATGATTTCCCCAGGGAAAGGAGAGTTGGCTTCCACTTTGCCAGGGAAAAAAGACCAGGAGAACAGGAGGAGATGGTTTTTTTCATCTTCAGATCCACAAGATTTACTCTTCTTTTTCCTTGACTTGCATTATATGATAAATCTCCCCCAAAATAACTGTCAATATGCTGGGATGAGGCTTTTCCAGGCTGGAAGTGATGGGATATTCTGCTTGGAAATTAATATATTTCCTTTGAGTGCCTGATGTTATTGCTCCTGCAGGTTTAAGCTTTACAGTGGCATTTCTGTGATTCTGCTGTAATTTCTATTCATAATTTGACCAATTTCTTCCTTTATTTTCACTTGAGTTCATTCCTTTGACGAGATGATTCATATTTCCCCTGCATCAGCAGTTGGTCCTTGGTCTCCCTTCCATGCTGAAGGAGGTGAATTAAACAAAGATGGCAAATGAAATGGAAAGAAATTCACTTAGTCCCATGAAATATTAACAGGCACTTTTGGGAAGTGAGCCCTGCTGCTCTGGAGGGAGGGACCTGCAGGGTGGGAATTCTCTGTCCCTCTGGAGATTTGCAGGGCCCAGCTATGGGATGGTGATTGTCTTCAATCAAATTCATGTTTTGGATCTTTTCATTAAGAAATGAGCCCCAGGGGCTGAACTCAGGGACAGCCTGGCCCTGTGTCCCTGGTGTGGAACAAGAAGGACAGGTGGCCCTGACACCAGGGCATGGAGGGGTTACAGGAATGCCCAGTCCGGGGGACAAACAGCTCCCAGGGAAAGGAGAAAATACTGATCTTATTCAAGGAAATGTTTTCTTTCCTATGCAATGATCCTGAATGCTTAAACAACTTGTCTGTGGAGAGGAGATGCCCAGCTGGGATGAGAGCCCATCCACCAGGCTGGTTTATGGACAATAATCCCACATGGATGGATGCTCCAGCCCCTTTCTAAGGAGTGTGTGTGCGAGCATGGCCAGAACTTGCTGACAAGATCCTGGTTCTAATTCCTTATAAACCTGAAATCCAGAGGATTCCCAGAGGCAGGGGAGACCAGGGAAGGTTGGAAGCAGCAAATGTGAAAGTGCTGGAGGTGAGGAGAGGCTGCTCAGTGCAGGGTCTGTGCTGTGGAGAAAGAGGAGATGTTAACAGAGCTAAGGATCAAAGGCATAGAAATCCAGAGAAAAATAGATGGAAAAGCACTGAAACAGGCTGTGCAGGGAGCCACCATCCCTGGGAGTGCTCCAGAAATGGGTGCCTGTGGCACTTGGGGACATGGTTCGATGGTACTCAGGTGACACTTGGACTTGGGTATATTAGAGGGCTTTTCCAACCTTATTGATTCTGCAATTCCATGAAATGCCAGTAATTTCCACAGCTAGATTTTTTTCTAAACCCAGTTGTCTTTTTTTTTTTTCTGATAAAGTTTTTAAAGGTATTGCTGTCACAATTGTTTATTGATGGCATCACCTCAGTGCCAGCAAACCCCAGGCTTGGACCAGTGTTGTGGTGGATGAGATGTGCACGGACTCCCCCAGCCTCTGCTCATGGAGCTGGTTTATCATAATAAATCCAGATTTATGTCAGGCACTTGATTTCCATGGCAGAGAATATCCTGTCTATGGAATCAATGGACAGTTATTAAATGGATTAAGAAACAGGCAGCTTAAAGCTCTCAAAATGCAATTGTTGGTGGAGGATCAGTGCAGAACAAGCTGCTTGCACAGGAGCTTTGCAGGATTCAGCTTCCAACCCGCTGTATTTCCCTATTTTCATGAATGATCTGGAAAACATCTATAAATTACTTCCCATAAAGCTGGCGGCTTTAAAACTGGGATTTTGCCCTGGTAAACAGAGCTGAAGGCAGGGCTCTAGTGCAGAGCTACTGCAGCTGCCTGGAGGCTGGCAGCAGGGAAACAACAGGAATGTGCATCCAGCCAGGTGCTCGGCCATCCCTGGGCCTGGGGCAGGGAATGGGGGCCTCTCCAGCAGCCTGGCAGCTGCAGGGGCTCACACTGATTTAAGGTCACGTTGCAGAACAGGGGATTATGGACATTTGATGGCCTGTAGTGGGGAAATGGATGGACACAGGGAAGAGGGGAGGCTGCGGGTGGAACAGGAGTTTTTATCCACCTGGAATGAAAAGCAGGAAGGGACTCTGATTTCTCTGCCTATAATGGGACCTTGAACTGAAATGTGGTGTGAATTCCTGGTGGAATTCTGTGGGGTCTCAGGGTAGGTGTGAGGTGAGGGCAGCTCAGCCCAGCCCCGGGGGCTCAAACCCTGCTGGGCTGCATTAACCTTTCCCCATTGCTCCCTTCCCGATTTCCAGGAAAACAGGAAGTTGTATCATTAGCAGCCTGTTGTGTCCTCTTTAGCTTGGCTTCGAAGAGCTGCATGTTTTAGAGGAATATGTTTATTTATAGGGTTCTATTCAGAGGAATATATTTATTTATAGAGTTGTGGGTGTCATGCTCCTCACCTGGGGAGAGTGGCTGAGTGAGCTGCACTCACCTGAGACACACACATTTATCAAAAACCACTCCCAGCTTTATCTGGGAATGAAAGGACGAGCCAGGGATGTGTGCCAGGAGCTGGGAGAGATGCTGAGGGAAAAGGGGAAAGGAGGGGGAGAGGGATCGTGACCAGGCTGGAGAGGCTGGGTGTCCCAGAGGGGATGAGGAATGTCCGGAGCCTGCCAGAGGTTCACAGATCCCTGCACAGCTCTGCTCCTCCCCTGCTCCAGGTGACCAACCTTGGGATATCTGGAGAGCTCTGGGCCTCCAGGCTCAGCAAGGGGAGCAGCAGGTTGTGAGCAGGGCAGAGAAATCTGACCTGCAGTTGCCCGTGTCTGCTCTCTCCTGTGGTCACTGCCAGCTGTTCTCTGGGAACGTGGCTGTTTCTGAGGTTGGAGTTGGAATGTTCTCCCTTTCCCTGTCCTGCCCGAGCTGCCTGGGGCTGTTTGGTCACTCTGCATCCACACGCACGACCAAACTGAGGCCACGGGGGATGTTTGGCACAGCATTCCCTTCCAGGCTCTTTCCTAAACTTCATCCCCACACTCCACATGATGCTGGGGCTGCAAGCAAAAATGGAGAGAATGTTATTTTAGAGGAAAACTGAGGAAAATGCTGCCTCGAGCAAGAGGGGTCTTCCAGAAGCTGTGGGGGTGGGATTTGCAGCTGGCAGGGGGTGCAGTCCCAGATGGCTGGTGGGGAGCAGGTGTAAATTCCATCTGGAGCTTCACCTCTTCTCTCCCTGAGTCACATACACACAGAGCAGCCACCAACGCCAGGTTTGGAGCTGCAGAAAACTCTCCTTCTCCCTGAGAAAGTTTCAAAGCATTCCAGAGATACTTTGTGCTCCACGGGAGACCTAAATCATCTCAGGAACCGGAGTTTCCTTCCTCTGGACACCTGTTTGTCCCTGATGTTTTACAGATATGGCACAGACAATCCTGACTTCTGGAGGAGCTGCTTGTGATTCACAGTGAATATTTTGTCACGTCATTCCTCCCAGCGTGGGGGTGGGATGGTGGCAGGATCACACATGATTCTGCTCATGCAGTGTGCTGGATGCATCCCTTCTGGATAGGATGGGAGTGAGGGCTGTGACCACTTAGGATGCTCTCAGCCCAGTGCTGGAACCAGGAACAGCTTTTCTGGTCTCGTTCTTAGGGATCTGCTGGGTTTGGCTTTACTGGGCTGGGCGTGGGGTTTGGCCATGGGACTCTTGGCAAAAGGCAGCATGACAGGGACAGACTTGGGGAAAAAATCCTTCCTGGGAGGGTGGGGAGGCCCTGGCACAGGGTGCCCAGATTTGCTGTGGCTGCCCCTGGATCCCTGGCAGTGCCCAAGGCCAGGCTGGACACTGGGGCTTGGAGCAGCCTGGGACAGTGGGAGATGTCCCTGCCCATGGCAGGGATGGAACTGGATGGGATTTAAGGTTCCCTCCACCAAACCATCCCATAATCCTGTGATTGCTGTGACAAGACCATGGCCCTTGGTGGCTGTCACTTGGAGAAGGTGCAGCTGTGACATTTCACATAACCCTGGAATGGTTTGGGTGGGAAGGCACTTTAAAGATGAACTCATTCCTGGTTCTCCCAGGCTGTGAGGAAGGAGCCCCTTCCTCGTCCTCCTCCTCGGCTCCCTGTGCTCGGTGTGGCCGGGCCCAGCCTGGCAGGTGCCCGGTGCAGCCCTGGGAGGTGGATCAGGATCACAGCAGTTACTCAGAGCTGCTCTCCAAGATGAATTCAGGTGGATTTGGAGAGCTCAGCAAGTACCTGCAGGCTTTCAGAGATCTCCCCCTGCCCTGCAGCCTTCCTGCCCATTCTCTTCCCCTTTTTGTGCCTGTTTTTCCCAGGAGTGCCCCAAGTTCTCCCAATGCACATTCCAGGCCATGTGCTTCCACCTTCCCTTTAGGCACTGGGCTTTTTCTGCCTCTCATTCAACTCCCACAGCCTTGGATCCCTGCCTTTGGCACAGCCTGGCCCCTGCTCTCTGCATCTCCAGGAGATTTTGGCCTCTCCTCCTGCTGTCGCTGTGGAATTTGGTACCTGGCAAAGGATCAAGTCAAACTCACCTGCTCTGAGCCAAATCCCCACAAATCCCATGTGCCCATGGAGCCCAGAGCCTGCTGCTGTGGTGCAGGGCCTTTGTGGTGTCACACTGGTGGAGAGGACACCAGGACAAGGCTTTGCATTATGTGTTTAGGAGACCTGGACATATCCATCCATGGTTATTCCAGCTCCAGATGTGATCACATCCTGAAAAGAGCCACACTCCTGTATGCAGTGGGGAAACCAGTTCACCTCTAAGGAAGGAAGAGGGAATACTGGGAATTTGGAGGGGCCAGCAGCACCTGGGACCTGCACTGTCTGCACAGAAAGGAGCAGGGTTGAACTGTGTCAAGGCCAGGATTGGAATAAACCTGCCTGAGAGGCCTTTTCCACAGAAATTCTCCATGTTTTACTATAAGCTCATAATCTTCTCCCTTTAAAAGGTGAGGAGCTTTCCCCTTCCAGATATGCCCCAAATGGAAAGAGGACAGGTGGCAACCACACAGATTTATTCCATATTACATAAGAGCAGCTGAAAATTCTGCTTGTGCTGATTTACCTGGCAGAGAGAGCCCCACGAGGTGAGGGGCAGAGCACAGCACTGGCAGGAGCACTCAGTGCAGAATGGGCTGGTGTGTCCATAGGACTTTCCAATGCCTATCCATAGGAAACAGGGATAACTAGGTCAGGTTTTCAGTGCTTAAGAACCTCAAAGATTATTCCATGAAAACCATTTAAAATACCATCTTTAGCCTGTGTACGGTTGGCCAAGTCCTTATTTATTGTTCCTGTGAGGGAGGGAAGGTACTAAAATGGAATTTCCAGAGAAGTTGTGGAACTTCTGTAGAAGTCCATCTGAACCCCTGCAAAACTCCATTTAAACCTCTGCAGTTGTCCATTGAAATCTGTGCAAAATTCCATCTGAATCTCTGCAAAGTCCATCCAAACCTCTGCAAAGTCCATCTAAATCTCTACAGACATCCATCTGAACCTCTGCAAAAATCCATCTAAACCTGTGCAAAACTCCATCTGAACCTCTGCAAAATTCCATCTGAACCTCTGCAAAGTTCCATCTGAAGCTGTGCAATTTTCCATCTGAACATGTGGAAAATTCCGTCTGAACCTCTGCATGGTCCCTCTGAACCTCTACAAAACTCCATCTAAACCTCTGCAATTTTCCATCTGAACTTCTGCAAAATTCCATCTAAATCTCTGCCTAATTCCATCCGCACCTCTGCTACCCCTGTACCCCAAGTATCACACTCCTACCGCTGCAGCAAAGAGGAAAACCTGTGGAGTACTGCAAAAACATCTGGAGCAGCATTGCTACTGGGGCCTAGGGCCTGGAAGAATCCTAAAAGGGGGAAAAGAAGGTTTTCTGTGTGTTAGGGAGTCAGGGAAGCTCTGCCTCGGGCCACTGTTTGCCCAGGGCTTGGAGAAGGTGCCAGGGAAAAGCTCACACTCTTTTGAGTAGCATTCCCATCACTGTCTGCTCCTGGATCCCATCTGAACCCAGCCCAAATGTCCCTGGCCTGTCTCCCTGCAGCTCTTCTCACCTTCTTTTATTGGAATCAGGACTTTTCCCATTGCCTGGCCTCCCAGGGCACTCCTGGGCTGTAATAATTGATAATTGTTATTGTTAACCAGGGACCTGATGACTCCCTTGGTATTTCCCCTCAGAAGGGCTCTGGTGACCTTTTCTCTGAGCAGCTCTCACACCTCCGTGCCTTGCAGCAAGCCTTGGGAATTCAGCAGGATGAAAACCCTCTGGCTACCGAAAAGAATTTAATTTTTCTGCTCCTTGTCGAGTTCTCATTCAAATGGGCTGAAATACAAATTGTTCACTGTCCCCTTCTCCTTCCTCTCCCTGCTGCTGCCGAGGGAAATGCTGGCAAAGCACCAAAAGCATAACCCTGACCAAATGTTCTCAGGCTAAATCCAGGCTGCTGCCAAAATTTTGGGAGTGAGGGAGAGCCACTGGCAGGGATGGGGAGCCCCACAAGTGGGAGCTGCTTTGGTACATCCCCAGAAAGGATGAAGCTGTCCTGGGGAAGGTTTGTGCTGCCCTGAGCTCCTGGAATGAGCTATGGAGCTCAGCCCTGAGTGATGCTGAAGAAACAGCATTCAAACCCCCTGGAGGTTTGGGAGGATGAAGTGGGAGAATTGCACAAGATATAACTCATTTTTACCTTCTTCCCTTCAAAATATCCCTGCAATATTACATCCAAAAATTGCATTAAGGAGCGTGAGGGAAGGATGAATAGCCTGAAGTGAGGAGATGGCACATCCACTGCCTGCCTCCCTGCCGGGATGCATTACGGAAATGACCTTTCAGCCCTGACCACAGCTGGGATTTTTCCTGCTCAAATCCTGGTCAGGGCACAGCCTGGATGTTCCAGAGGGGCTGTGCTGCCAAAGGCAAGGAAGAGCACCATGGTCCCAAAGTTTAATGGGCCTGGATGCAGTCCCAGAGGAGATGTGGGATCAGGGACAAGTCACGGCTGGGGTTCAGGTGCCTAAACTGCTGCCCCTACTGCTGCTCACATCCCAGCAGCTCCAGGCAGGGCTGGCACAGATCTCACATGAAGCTGTGCCAAACCTGCCTGCACCATTCCGCTGCCTCAGGCCCCCAAGGGCAACCCCAAAAGGGATTTAGGCCTCTGGGGTTCATCACCGGTGAGTTGGTGTGAGCTGGGCTCGAGCTCCAGCCCTGGACATGGAGCATCCCCAGCAGAGCCTGGGGTGCGATTCAGAACCCCAGAGCTCACTCACCCCAGTGACCTCACTCACTGTCCCACCTAGGAGGGGTGTCTGACACTCCAAAATCCCCACGGAGATGCAGAAGTGCCCCAGGGCCTGCTTCAGGCCTGAAATGTGCTGCAGCTGCCTGAGGGTGGCAGGGACCTGCTCTGTCCCTGCCCCAGAGCCTCAGTGCCCCGAGCTGTGGCTCTGCTGCCTGTCCCGGCTGTTTCACGGTGGCAAAGCTTCACCCCCACGCTCTCCTCCCAGCCGGAGCCGCTCCAGCTGCACCATCGTGCTCCATCCTTGCTCTCCGCAGCAGAAGGGAGGGAAACTCCTGATTACTCCGGAACTACTGTCCTTCCTCCCTGACCTCTCGATTCACCTTCGCTTGAAATGCATCACAGCGCTGCCCTCCTCCCTGTGCCACAGGACAAGGCGGGAGGCGCCGGGAGCAGCCGAGTGCGCAATTTCAAACGATGCGCACGGAATTTCAGACGCTGCCCACTCCGAGCAGGGAATTCGGCAGCTCCGGTGTGTCCCCGCTATAAACAAAGGCAAAACGCTGTGTGCATCAGCAAAAGGCTTTGTATTGTAAAGTGCTCCCTTTGTGTCCGAGCAGGAGAGAATTCCGATGGTTATTGACCCTCGCTGCAGGAAAGCCACATTAGAATGTCTGCAAATCAATGGAGACGGGAGCAGAGCAGCGGGAGAGGCCATGGCTCTGCAAACGGCACCACATTGCAGCTCGCTTTGGCCTCCTGAAAAAAGTTTGCAAAGCATCTGTTGGAGGCCCCCGGAGCCTTTTCTTTCTAATTGCCACGTTTGACAAGGCGATGGCCCGGGGGAGCGGCGGAGAGGCAGATAATGGACCCACTTTAATTGCTTCCAGTTCCATGAGTCAGAACACTCGGGGATGGCAAAGGGGAAGCGCTGCAGCTTCACTGAAGGAGCTTTCTGGCTTTTAAGAAAGCTCTGGAGGAACAAATGCTAAACTCAAAGCCAAAGTCTTGGAGGGACTGAAGGTTCCAGGTTCTGGAATTTCTTTCATGTGTTGCTTTTGACAGGAACTCTCGAGTTAAGTTTTAATCATGTTCTGAAAGAGGGAGGGATGGTTTCTCAGCTAAGAGAGGAGGGGATGAGTGTCACTCCAAGAGCCTTTTCCTCAGGGAAGGGCACTGAGATGGCTTCTGAGGTGGAAGAGCCCAGCTGAAAGCAGGGAATCCAGCATCCAGTGGTGGTGGTGGGAGCTCACTGCAGACACAGAGCTTGGGATGGATTTATCTGAAGGTGAAGGGAGGGTGCTGCTCCCCACTGGGAGCTGAGCGTGGCATGTTCTGGAATGAGCAGACAGGGAACCTTCTGACCTCCCTCCTTCCTGTGACACCCATGAATCACAGAATCCTGGAATGCTTTGGGTTGGGAAGGACCTTTAAGCTCATCTCGTTCCACCCCCCTGACACCTTCTGCTATCCCAGGTTGCCCCAAGCCCTGTCCAACCTGGCCTTGAATGTCTCCTGTCCTTCTAGCCTAAGGGCAGGGGTTGTTTTTCCTGGAAAAGGAAGGAGCCCATGGCCAAAGCTGAACCCAGTGCTCCAGGAAAACACATTAAAATATTCCAGTGCCAGGTCTGGGTGGCTCATGGCACTTGGTGGCCACTGGGGTTTGGGTCACACTGAGCTCAGGCACAGCTGCTGGTTGGACACCAGTCACCAGAGAAGGATTTTGAAGGAGCAGGGAAAGCCATGCAGGGTCTCTGTCACAGCACACCCAGCCTGGCTGAGGACAAAAGGGTCACCTTGGCTTCCCACAGCTTCATCCACTCCTGTCCTTCCCCCTGGCCCTGCCCTGGCTGGGGACTGACAGCGGCTGGGCTGTGTCATGGATCAGTCAGGACACGGCTGAGCTGCACGGCAGGAAAGTCACTGGAAAAAGGCTTTAGGGGATGATTGACAGGAACTGTCTCGGTGGAAGGAACTAATCCGAGCAGCTCATGAACACCAGGTCCCTAATTAAAGCACACAGCCTGGCCCTGCTGTAATTAATTTCCCGGTGCTGCTGGCTGGCAGCGCTCTCTGCCACTGACTCACCGCTGCTGGCAGCCTCCAGGGCATCACAGTGGGGCAGGGAGAGCCTCGGAGCGGGGCAGGATGTGCTCCTTCCCTCCTGGAGCCGACTGCTCCAGCCTGGGCACACCCAGGAGCTGGGACAGGACCCTGCTGCCTGGCCAGGAGCTTCCCACGACAAGAGAGATCCTGTGGATCACCTGTGCCCACTCAGCTGTCAGGATGGGTGGAACAGGGCAGGGTGATGCTCATGGCTCATCCTCTGCCAGCTCCTCTCTCCTCTCCTCTCCTCTCCTCTCCTCTCCTCTCCGAACCTCTCCGAACCTCTCCGAACCTCTCCGAACCTCTCCGAACCTCTTGTACACATGGATTTCTATGGATTTCGGTGGATTTCTATGGATTTTTCGTGCCCTTGGCTGGAGCTGGGACAGGAATGCCATTGAGGGAATGGGTCTTTGCATTCCCCGTGCTGTTTCCCGTTTATTCCTGAGGCCTGTAGGATGCACCCAGGTTGTGGTTGGATTTTCCCCAGGCCGTGGCAGGGAGGATCAGCCTGGGGACAGCTGGATCCTGCCCCGGTGTCCCAGTCCGAGCTGTTCTGCTGGAGTGGGAGGTGTTGCATAAGGAGGTGACTCCCACTGCTCCAGTGCCAGCCCCGGCCCCATCACCCAAATCACGGAGCTGCCAAGAGAGGCTCCAGAAAGTCCCATTTCCCTGCCCATGGGGTTTCATTATCAGCTGCAGTGGGATGGCCAGAGATGGCCAGCACTGTTTTAATTTCCCAGGAGGCTGCTCTTGGTGTGCCATGGCTCCAGCAGGGAGTTTCAGTTGTCTCGCGTTACTGTGCTTCATGCAATGGGACGTGACACATCAAAACATGACAAGGCAGCCAAAATGTGTCACAACACTGCGCTCAAACTCTGCCTTGCAGGGTTGCTCAGCAGCTGATAGCATCAGGCTCCAATTATCTCTGCATGCTGAGCTGGGGTTTTTGTCCCTCGTGGAATATGATATATGGGAGTCTCCTGCCTGCATTGGTCTGCTGGGTCACATCAGATTTATGAACCACACACGGTGAATCGTTCTGACCAGACTGACACCCAAACTGCGATCCCGGCCTGCTCTTGCAGGAAAGACACTTTCCCACCTCGGCTTTTCCAGTTGTTACTGCTGAGGTTTCCATGTGATTGAATCTGCTATTGGTGGTGTTTAATGTGGTTTCATTGGCCACCTGAGCACCTGCCAGGCTCTAAGGGAGGTGAAGCCACTGCCTTCAGATCCCCCTCTGGAATTTGCAAGGCTGGATGCGGCTCCAGTCACCCCAGTTCATCCCATTCTGCACCGCTGGCCTTTCCTGCCTGGCTTTTTGAACTCTGCTTTTCCACCTTACTTTTGTAATGAGGCATCAACATTCCTGAACGATGTTTTGAGTGCTTCAAAGAAGGAAAAACCCTCCCACAACAGCGGTAAAGCCCTCCCAAAAGAGAGGCAAAGCCGCTTTTGTCAGTGGGCTGGAGATTCCCAGCGGTGGGGAGGACGTGTCCTTTTGCCAGAGGTGCTGTGATGAGCTGGGAAGGAGTGACGTGTCCCTGCTCGCATGTGGCATTCCCAAATGGAGCCTCCCGCTGCTCCGGCTGCTGGCCATTCATTTTAGCTCCCGTTTAGATGAATCAGACTAATTACTGGCTGCTAATTGCTGGGAAAGCACTGCTGGCACTGCCTCTGTTCCCCACCGGGAGCAGGGAACAACCTGGCTCTCCTCAGGTTGCTCAGCGGGAGCTTCAGGGACCCTCGAGGTTGCTTTGGAGAAGCTGCTGCTCTGTCCATCCCTTCCCTCCCTGCAGGCTCATTCCCAGCTCCCCAGCTGGGGAATTTGGGGAACCAAAATGCTTCCTTGTGATTCCTGTGCAGCCCAGCTCCTGGGGAAGCGGGTGGGCATCACCAGGAAAAATTGTTCCTCTTTGGGGTGTTCCAGCCCCATGGGGCTGCCTGCATGCTTGGGACACATGGAATATGTTCCTGCCTTGCACACACACAGGGTCTTGGTGGGACCCTGAATGAAGCCTTGCATGTGATTTTCTCCTGCAACAGCACCTTCCTCTCTGGAAAAATATCCTGTTTCCTCCTCTTCCTCCATGGCTGCATAGGTTCAAAGGAAAAAAAAATGTGGAGAGAGGAAGCAGGAATATGTGTCTTAAAGTTTTGAGCAGGAGAAGGAAAGGATCCTCTGGGCCCTGGGACTTCTTCAGGCAGGTCTGACCTGAAAGTTATTCTGGGAACGTCTCACAGTTATTTCTCCCAGGAAGAGCAAGTCAGTCCAAAATTATTTGTGGAAAGTCACAGTTATGTTTTGTGAGCAGTGTGGGGACACCTGCTTGTTTGGAAGAGTTGCTCCATGACCCTGCAAAGCAAGGAGCTGGTGGCACTGCTGGGATGGGATTTGGGGTTTCCTGGTACATTCCAGGTGCTTTTCCAGTGGTTGAGCTGTGCCCATGTCAGAGGGAAAGGCCCCAGAATCGGTCCCTTTGCTCACAGGTAAGATCTTGGGAACAGGGCTGGTGCTGGATGTGCAAATCCAAAGTGCTGATCCCTCTCTTTCACCACCCAAGAGTGCAGGGCAGAGGAGGTGCTGAGACTCCATCTCTACCAGTGTACATTGATTTAAACTCTTGAGTTGAGTGACAGAATCCCAATTTTAATACTACATTTTAATCACTGGCTGCCCTGGCATCTGTTTGTGGTTGGTGGTGTCACACTCGGAGGGGGGATTTCAGGCTCCTCTGGCAAGAGAAGTGCTCTCCATGACCCTGCCTAACTCCCACCCTGTTTCTGTCCTTCCCCAGGAAGCAAACTGCTGATTTTGGTGCTTTGCTTGAACATCCCGTCAGAAGCAGAGTCCTGCCCCGGGGCGTGTGTATGCTACAGTGAGCCCAAGATCACCATCAGCTGCCAGCAGCAGGGGCTGACAGCAATCCCCACAGAGATCCCCATCCAGAGCCAGCGCATCTTCCTGCACAACAACAGGATAACCCTGGTGAGGGCCACCAGCTTCACCTCCTGCCGCAACATGACCATCCTGTGGATCCACTCCAACAACATCAGCCTCATCGAGCCCGGGGCCTTCTACGGGCTCACCAAGCTGGAGGAGCTGGACCTCAGCGACAACACGAACCTGAAATCCATCAACCCCATCACCTTCCGGGGGCTTGTGCACCTCCACACCCTGCACCTGGATCGCTGCGGGCTCCTGGAGCTCTCCACGGGGCTTTTCCGAGGGTTGTTCTCCTTGCAGTACCTCTACCTTCAGGATAATAACCTCCAGATCCTGCTGGACGACACCTTCATCGACCTGGCGAACCTCACGTACCTGTTTTTGCACGGGAACAAAATCAAGAGCTTGTCGGAGAACGTCTTCCGTGGGCTGATCAACCTGGACCGGCTGCTGCTGCACCAGAACAGGGTGAGCCTGGTGCACCGGCGCGCGTTCCACGACCTGGGCAAGGTGCTGACCCTCTACCTGTTCAACAACAACCTGACCGTGCTCACGGGGGACACCATGGCCCCCCTGGTGTCCCTGCAGTACCTGCGCCTCAACGGCAACCAGTGGATCTGCGACTGCCAGGCCCGCTCGCTCTGGAATTGGTTCAAGCAGTTCAAGGGCTCCTCTTCGGAGCTGGAGTGCCACCTGCCCCCTCGCCTGGCAGGGCGGGACCTCAAGCGGCTGCAGAGCTCCGACCTGGACGGCTGCGTGGACTCCTTCAACCAGATCCGCACCAGCGTCTTCAGCACCAAAACCAGGCTGGGCAAGCTCCCGACGGGGCTGCCCCCTCTGGGCTCCCACGACGGCTCCTCCAAGTGCTGCCAGCCTGAGATGGACAAGTCTTTTATTTACGAGGCTAAGGGCAAGGCAGGGCCCTCCTCCCACAGCAGCCGCTCCTCCAACAACCACCTCAAGGAGAAGGAGAACATGTCCAGGCCCAAGTACATGGAGACGGACCCTTCCAAAAACGGCAGCAACAAGCAGATAAATGATTCCCCCTTTGGGACCTTCCCCAGCATTGTAGACCCTCCTTTGACCAAGTTGAGACCTGAATTTCTAGAGCCCATTGAACCTTCCACAGTCCCAACCAAAAAGAGGCAGGGCTGCTCTAAAAAGAACAGATCAAAGGCCCAGTGCCGCCTCACCCAGCAGGGGAACAGCTCCACATTACAGCTCAGCCTAAGCCTTTTGATCCCCCCCTTGGTGTGGAGCTTACTGTTATTCTGCTAAAATTAACTCTTTTCCTGGGTTGATGACACTTTAATACTCGACTTTTGCTGACCTCCTTAAATGTTGCAAACAAAAGCAGGACTCCCATCCACCTTGAGAAAGCTTTGTTACACAAAACTTAACTGGATGCCTTTATTAAAACAAACAAACAAACAAACAAAAAACAAAACAAAACAAAAAAGACAAATACTGAGATGTACATAATTTATTTGTCCTGAAACCTGTGAATTATACCTTTGGTCTTCGGAACTGCACTTGCCCACAAAGCAGCTTTTGCTACAGCAGATGGTAAAGAAATATGGTTTATTTACAGGAAAAAAAAAGAAGTGTAAGAAATGCTCTGAAAAGAATGTCTAAAATCTGTTTGTAACTCGCCATCACACTGAACAATGTTGCAGGTTCCCATTTGCAGAGGTAATGGATTTGATGCTGTTTTAATCCTATGTTGATGACTCTTGCAGTTTTTCCGTCTCCATTCCATCCTTCACACCACGTTTACAGGCAGCATTTGTTAAAGAATGCTGCCTTCCCCTTCACAAGATTGCAGTATATATAGATATGCATATTATTTTACTTGTGTACAAGTATACAAAAAAACTATAAAATAAAGATTTCTTTTTCCTAAGTGGTTGTCATCTGCGAGGGGTGAAGGACTCGGAGCAGCTAAAAAGCTGAAAATTTAAAAAGATGTGGAGTGTGATCTGAGCATTTAACACCACAGTGATAAATAAGGCATTTTTGGATGGTTATGCAACCGTTAACTGGTGCCAGCAAAGGGTTTGGTTGTGTGAAACATGCCCTGCTCATGTTTCCCTTCAAACTGTCCCACCTTCTCCCAGCATCATTCAGGCTCCAGGATGCTCAAAAGAGCAGGAAATACTGGCTCAGCCCCTCAGAGCTGGGGTAGAGGAATGTCAGAAACAATCCCAAATTTGGGCAGGGCCTGTTTTCTCCTGCTGTGCACAGATGGGCTCAGCTCTGTGGTAGATCCCAAGAGGAGCAGCACTGGGATTTAGGAAATAGGGGGTATCTCCCCACAAACACAGGGCTGGCAGCTCAGGTGCCCATCCCTGGAGTCACCATGCCAGTGGCATCAGCTCCAGGGTGACCTTGGGATGCTGAGAAAATAAACCATTGCTGTCCACATGTGGTGGATGCCACCCCATGGGACCCAGTGGGCCTTAAAGTGGACCTGGCTGTGCCCTCCTGGCACCACAGCCACCCCCTGGGCCAGGCTGGGAAGGGTTGGGCACAGAGCAGGAGGCTGCTTCTCCTTATCAAACCACAGAGATTCCCCTGTGCCCCTCTCTCCTGCTGGGTTTGGAGGTCTGTGCAGGCAGGAGCAGCCTGTCACACGCAGCTGGCAGGGGATGGGGCCAGGGAAGGGCAGGGGCACAGTCCCAAGGGAATGTGCACTCCAGGATTATGGGTGGAACCCGGACTGGGGGCTCCAGGCTGCACCATCCCTTGGGGTTCCCAGCACTGGGACTGGTGCTGAGCTTCCCACAAGTGAAGGCAGCCAGGAGTGAAGGGCAGCAGCAGGGCCATGACTTCCTGACAGCCTTGTCCTAGGCCTGATGGCTCGTGAGGAGGGAGCAGGGACCATGGGAAGGAGCAGGAGGATGCTTGGATGGCCGATGTCCCGCCCTGGGATGCTGTGGGGCAGGGTCTGTGCCCCAGTCTGGGGTTCTGCCACAGCCAGTTCCCACCTGGGTGAGTGACAGGGAGTACCCAAAGTGCTGCATTTGTGATCTGTCTGCAAATCCATCCCTGGGGCTGCCAAAAAGGTCTGGCACAGACCCCTGGGAGTGAACATCTCCCTTGTGTCACCAAGATGGGGACAGGTCTGTCTGTCCCAGCTGGGCAGAACAGCCCTGGGATCCCAGCAGATCCTGTTCCTGCCAGCCCAGCTCCATGATCCAGCCTCTGGAGAGTCCAGCTGTGTTTGGGTGCAAATTCATTGCCCTGCCAGAAGGATGGAGCAGGAAATCAGTGCTGGGACAGTGCCAGGGTGAGCTGGGCAGCCCTGCCAGCCCTGCTGTGTGTGCCCAGTTTGGACTGCACTTGTCCACACTCACAGGCCACTGACTGGGACCTCACCAGCCACGTCCTGCCATTCCTGCTCAGATTTGTCCCTTCATGCCAGCGCTGAAGGATTTCCCAAGGTCGTGCATTCTCTGCCCTCTCCTACTCATCCCAAAAAGCATCGCTGAGCCTCTTGAAGGATTCAGGCCTGCACTGGAATCTGAAGCTCAGGAGCAGAGAGCAGCTTGGTCCTGGGGTCAGCACTGCCCCAAAACCTATGGAAAAGCTGGAGAATTTGCTGGATGCTGTGACAGGCTCCCATGGAACCTTCTGCTTGGGTCATAGGCTCAGTGTAACTCCCTTGTACAGTAATTAGTGAGTCTTGTGGCCCAAATCCCTGCTCCATGGGCATGAGGATGCCAGACCAGGTGGCAAAAATGCCAAATGAACCTGAAAGGAGAAAAAATAGAGAAAAAAAGAGACTATTGTGGCATTTCCCCCCAGCAGCTGATGGGAAGAGCTGGGAGCTGGGCTTGCCCTGCCCAAAGCAGGATCTCGGGGAGCTTGGCTCCCTGTGGATAATGCAAAGCAGACAAGGAATTCCTGTCACTTATCCTGAATGGAGCAGGAGCTGCACTCTGCCAACCCAGTGACACCGTTCCTGCTTTCTAGAGCTCGGCTCTGCCATGCTTTCAGTGGCTCCTAGGACTATACATTGGCCACAAGCCCAGAAGAGTCCCTCGTGCTAATTTCCTAGATTTCCTGCTGTCCAGATGCCAATTCCTGTGTTTACAGGCATTAGAAGGCCATTGGAATGACAAATATTGAAGAAGGGGATGCAGTGGGCAGCAGGAATTCCCACAGAAGCTTGGTCTTCCAAAGGCTGAGCTTTGGTATTGGTGAGGTAGGAAGGGAGTTCAAATGCAGGGAGTTTCACTCCTTTGTGCTTTGCTGGGGTTGGCACAACTCTTCTGGATATTCCCAGCCATATTTTACACTCAAATGTCACTGAGTTGAGTGGGATTCACCCAGCAGGGCTCAGGACCTTGTTGGCTGTTCCCCATCTCGGGATCCTCCCTCTCCCTTCCTTTCTCACCATGCAAGTCACACTCAAATTTCTGCTCCTGTCACTGATGCCAGCAGTGAAATCAAAGAGACAAAGTCAGCAGCAAGGAGCCAGGAGGGACGAGGGACGGGATCCCTGGGAAGAATGGGCTCCCCATCACCAGCACAGAGCTGCAGCACTCAGCACCCTCTGTCCCCTGGCTCTGTCCCCAGCTGAGCCCTGGCAGTGCTGGAGAGGCAGTGACACCACAGGCCCTCCAGCAGTGGTGGGAACACACCCTGCTCACCCTTCATGCTCCAGAATGTCTCCCTGGATTGCTGGCTGGTACTTCCAAGCAGGAACAGAACCAAAAGAGAAACTCTTTTCCCAGGTTTTCAGGTCCACCTGGAAGGACAACCCAAGCTGGCAGTGAGATGATTGTGCCCCTCCTTGTCGTGGTCACGCAGGAAGGGTGTTTATCCTCTGCCCCTCCCACCCCCTTCCCATCCTCCTGCACTGGAGATGGGGCTGTTCCTCTCCCTGTGGATGGGGAAGTGGATTCCAAAGGCAGGTGCAGGTGGGGATTTGTCCCATCCTCAGTGGGGTCCCTGACACACAGGTGTGGTGACCCTCACTCCAGGGGACCCCATCTCTGCTGCCAAGCTACACCGCCTGATGTGGACAGATTTTATGGAAGAGGAATTTCATCCAACTGGTTTTGAATGATTTTTTTTCCTTTGCTAATGGATAACTGTGATTCATCAGGATCAAAACTTCATGGAGGGATCTGTGGCTCTGATGTCATTTCCATCAGTGAGACCTTTCCCATCAAAGCTGGAGACAAGAGAGGGATAATGCAGTGTGGAAGGAGCCCCACTGACGGCCTGGTTCAGCAGATATCCTGGCCATGGATCGGGAAGGACTGAGCTGTTCTGACACCTATGGCTCAGGCAGTTCGAGTACAAGCTGTGTTCTCCTGAGCATTCTTCCCTGTCCAGAGTCCCTCCAAGCCTTTGGAGTGTGAACAGTCTGATTCTGGGCAGTTCCAGTGCCCCGTGGGGCTGGGACTGGAGCTCATGGCTGCAGCTGCTGAGTCAGCCCTGCTGGGCACACACCAGCAGGTGACTGGGAGAGACTGGGAGCAGGACAGGGGCAGCCAAAGGGACCATGGACAGCACTGGGGGACATCCTCTGTCCTCTGCCCACAGCAGGCTGTGTCCCCAGGAGCATTCCAGGCATTCTGCTCCATGCGGAATGATGGAATCACAGAATATGCTGAGCTGGGTGGGACAAGGATCACAGAATCACCTCCGTCCCTGCCCAGACCCCCCAACAATCCCACCCTGGCCATCCCTGGCAGCGCTGCCCAAACACTCCTGGAGCTCTGGCAGCCTCGGGGCCGTGCCCATTCCCTGGGGAGCCTGGGCAGTGCCCAGCACCCTCTGGGGGAAGAACCTTGCCCTGATCTGCAGCCTGAGCCTGCCCTGGCCCAGCTCCAGCCGTGCCCTGGGTGCTGTCCCTGCTCCGGTGGTGTCTCTTGGCTTCAGACTTGAGGAATCCACAGTTGCCTCAAATGTGTTTGTTTCCCCACTTCCCTCTCTTTCACTGGATGTGGGAGGAGCTGCCTTTGCCTCTCCTGCCCTTCCCCTGGGACAGGGAGCTCATGATTCCAAGCTGCTTCCCCCCAACAGCAGCACTGGGACTCTCCCCCTGCTCAGCTTCCTGAGCTGAAATCAGCTCCTTAACAAAGCTCAACTGAGTCCTGCTTAGCTGCATTCTGGGCCTGGAGACCCTTCTGCCAGCTTTTTTCATCTCAAGCTGGAGTCTCCCCACTCCTTGGAGTTGGAAAGGAAAAACCCCAAATCCCACAAGAATGAGGAGAGCACAGAGAGCTGTGTCAGGGAGCTCCTGTCCTCACCTGTCCATGGGGACACCTGGGCTGTAGACAGGTGGCATCTCTGCTCCATCCTTCCCCGAAAGAAGATCCTGGGGCAAACACCCAGCTGGCTGCAACTCCACAGGGATGAGATCTGTGCTCCTAAAGAGATTCCCCATAACCCTGTGAGCAAACCGTGTTTCCACATCTCTGCTCTGACACGGAGCAGATTATCCGAGCTGCTGAGTTTTGCTCCAAACAAACATGATGCATAGAAATAATAAAGGCTGGAAGGGTTTTTAATTCCAAGCTGTGTTTCTGGATTAGTTCCCCATCATTAGGCAGTCAGGGAGTAGAGTTATTGCTGTTCTGCCTCCTTCTCAAAATCAGGAAAGGATAAAAAAACCCGGAGTTGTTGAGAGCTGGGGGTGGGCAAGAGAGGAGAGAGTGGAGTTTTTTAGGGATGATATTGGACCACAGTGCAGGATTGCTGGTGGGAAGCTCTGGAGACAGCAGGAACTCTGCCTATGGCCATGGTTAGGGCAAGGAATCTGTGAAAACCTTTCTTATAAATCCAAAGTCAAACATTTGAGTCTGGCTTGGGCCAGAAACTCTAATTAGAGCCCCCTTGATTTGTGCCATAAGTAGGACACTGCAGGGGGAACTGCTGAGGCAGGTGAGACTTATTGGAATTGCATCCCAGGGTATCTATAAATAGGGATAACAGAGGCTTGGAAAAAGAGGCACAATGAAAATAACGGTGCACCCTGCCCACTCACTGAAGGATGAGGCACTTCAAATCTCAGTGACCCACCTTCAGTGCCGGTGGAAAGACTTGTTCTAGGTCAGCAGGTACCAAAAAGGCCCAGCTGTCATCAAGCACAAAAACAGGGCCATTTTTTGGGATGAAATCATCGCTTTTGATAGCCTGCTGCACTCCACATGGCAGCGACACGGGCGCTGCTCGCATGACTCACGGGCTGGGCTCCTTCGCTGGTGGGTGGCTCCATCTGCACTGATTTTCTGGTGTCAGGGTCCTCCTGCAGGCCTTTACTGGTGTCAGGGTCCATCTGCACTGATTTTCTGGTGTCAGGGTCCTCCTGCAGGCCTTTACTGGTGTCAGGGTCCATCTGCACTGATTTTCTGGTGTCAGGGTCCTCCTGCAGGCCTTTACTGGTGTCAGGGTCCATCTGCACTGATTTACTGGTGTCAGGGTCCTGCTGCACTGATTTACTGGTGTCAGGGTCCTGCTGCAGAGGTTCACTTGTGTCAGTGTCCACCTGCAGGGCCTTACCGGTCTGAGTGTCCACCTGCAGGGGTTTATTTGTGTCGGGTTCCACCCTCAGGGGTTTATTTGTGTCAGGACCCACCTGCAGAGGTTTGGTTTGGGTCGGGGCTGTGGGCAGTGCTGTGCTGACTGCTCAGCTGCTTTCTGCTGGTGTGGCTTGGGCTGGGTTCCACTTGCATTTGTCAGTGGCTGGTCTGGAGTGTTATCCCTGGAATTTCAACTAGGAGGGGAAAAACTGCAAGGTCTGATGTGAGCAGGGAGTGCTGGACTGTTCCATGGGGGTGGGCAGCTCACAGTTTTGAAGCAGTGAGGCTGCACCTCTCAGGCGGTGCTGATTGCTGGGCTTTAAACTGGAATTCCTGCAGCTCCGTGCTGAGCTGGGACATCCTGCTCTGCTTTGTGCACCAGTGCAGGCTGATCCAGCACCTCTGGAGAAGGAGCAGGAGTTTCCTGGATGGGCAGCAGGAGCACAGGAGCACCTTTCACCAGGTGCCCCGATGGACAGGGACCCTCTTGCTGCCCTGGGCAGGGGCCATGCTGGGCTCTCCTGTGCCCGTGGCTGCCAGGAGGGGCCCAGCACCTTCCTTCCAGAGCACCCACCATGGCCAGTGCCCCCAGAGCCTCAGACATGACCCCGAGGAGCTCTGAGCCTGACTCAGGATTGCCTCTGAGCCCTGGGGTACAGCCAGGGAGGTGCTGCAGCCCCCATGCAGCAGTGTCACCCGCACACGGTGACAGCGCGCCTGTGTCCCGGGCCTGGCTGGGTGCGGCCGCAGCGCAGCTCCTCCCGCGGCAGGGCAGGGCAGGGCAGGATGCTCGGCTGCTCCCCGCGTTCGCGGGAGCCCAGGCTTGCAGTGGCTGCCCCAGGACTCGGATTGAGCCGCACGCTGCTGGATAAGGGCAGAGCTGCTCTTTTCTCCCCGGTGTTTCCATTCAAACCGCAACAACAGCGGCAGCGGGAGCAGCCGCTCCCATGGAATATTTATGAGCTGTTTGCAGAAACGTCAGAGAGAGGCAGCGGTTGTGTGAGCACCCTCTCGGAGCAGCAGCTCACGGAGTTATCCTGTGCGATTGTCACTCCGAGTGCTGCGTGCAGTGGCTACAAGCCTTTACAGATCCCTGTGACATTGCCGTGTCCTGACACCGCGACAGGAATCGATCACCATCGCTGTCCCCAACATCCCCAGGCAGCCCCGGGGTCCGGGGGGCTCTGCCTGCCGGGGAGGGCTGCCGGAGGTGCGGGAGGCTGGGCAGCAGCAGCTCCTCACCCCCGCCAGGCGCTCGCACCGATCCCGAGTTCACTTTGAGACTCCGGGACTCAATGTTCCCGTTTGCTTTGGGCAGTAAAAGCTGCGATTCTAACGAGGTTTCCGAGCCAGGCTGTTACATTCTGTATTTCACTGAAAGCCTTTTCTTTGCTCTTTTCCTGCCTTGCTGCCAGACTGACCTTGCTGGGATATGGGGACGAAGGAGAATGCATTCCCACACACACCTGATTGCTGTGAATTGGGGGTGGGAGTGGAAAAACCCCAGCATGTTTAATTTGCTCTGTATGTTTTAATTTGCGTGTTGCTTTTAGGAATTTTCTAGCAATTCCAGCTCATCAGAGGTGTTCCATACCAGCTTCCTCCACACCCCATGTGGGTAAGTTCTAAATGGTTGATTTGGTGGGACATTTTGAATGGGTGCTTTGGAATTTGACCACATTGCACTTGGCCAGCTCTTGTCACTGGAGGGATCAGGAATATTTAGGTGAAGTCAGAGGACCCTTCAGTTTTTGATTTGTTCCCACCCTTGGAATATATTCTTTATTTCCAGCAGATCTGTGGGCTTTAAACAACCTAAGAGATAATTTCCAGCCACTGGGGGTAGCAGAGCCAGCCCAGAAGGAGGTTTTGTAGAATCACAGAATATCCTGAGCTGGAAGGGGCCCACAAGGATTATCAGTCCAACTCTTGGCCCTGCACAGACACCCCAACAATCCCACTCTGGGCCTGGGTTTGTGGGAGAAGGTATTTGGGAGGAAAAGTGGCCTGAGAGTTCAGGGAAGGAGCAGAGTGACCCTCAGCAATCCCATTTTCTATTGTGTTGGTGCAGCTCCCACCTTGCCAGGGCCCTGCTCTAACTCCAGCTGCTCCTGGTCCTGACCTGCCTGGTTTGGTGTCTGCCCCCAAACCCTGGGCCCAGGAGCCCCAGTTTTGTCCAGCCTGGTGCCTCCAGGCCATACTGGGAGTGCTGGGCTGCACTGGCCATTGTCATGTCCTGCCTGGCTTTTCCATGGGCTGAGTTCATGGCTTGCCCTTGGAGCTGTCACCTCACTGTGCCCCTGTTGGATGATCCCTGCACCTTGTCCTGAGCTCTGCATTGATCTGCTGGCTTCCCCTTGCAGCTGTGTGGGCTCCTGGCTGGACCTGGCCACCATCCATCCCTTGGTCTTGCTCCCTTACCCAGGTCCTGTGGGGAAAGCTGTGTCTGGAGGGGCCTTTTCCAGTCGTGGCATCCTAATCCTGGCCTTCCCTGAGGGAGCAGCCATGCTCTTGCTGCTCCCTGACACATCCCAAGCCTCACACACTCCAGCTCAGAAGGGGTGAGCAGAACAAAAAGCCACCCGGGTGGCTGAAAACTGCTCTAAGGTGGCCTCAGCTTTCTCCAGAGCTGCTAAATTTTGCTGCTTGCAAAACCTTTTGTGGTGCTGGAACAATGCATGTGTGTGTAAGGGGAATCTAGCAAGATTTCTACTTTCCAGGTTATTTTTGGTTTGCTTGGGAAAAAAAAATGAGGAGGAGAGCGGGCTCCAAAGCATGTTCCAAAGGCTGGAAAGGAAGCATCTGGTGTGCCCAGGGGTTGTCATAGTGAAGATGAGTGACACATAATAATGATGAATCCAGAAACTTTAACCTTGATTTCCCTGCCTGGTGGAGCTTTGAAGTGAGCCTCTAATATTATGTTCGCAGTTTATTGTGTGTGCTTCATTAAAAATACATCACAGGCCTCTCGGAGCTGGAAGGGACGCAAATTAGGTCAGCGAGTCCAGGCTCCTGCTGCTCTGCCAGGGCTCTGATCCTGCTAATGACTCCAGCCCAGCCCTGGCAGGTGCTCCTGTGCTGCCAATTCCAGCTCTGTGCTGACAGGGAAAACAGGATTTCACTCTTTAAAACTTCCATTTCTTGTTAAAAGCAGTTTATTTCATGTTCCCTGCCTGGCCAGTGTTTGAGTGTGAGGGGGCAGCTCTGCCCCAGCCCTGAAACCCCCCCTGAGCCTGGGCTGAGCCCCAGCCTGGGCAGCAGGGGAGGGGAGGATTCTGCCCCTTTGCCCCACCTGCAGAGCTGCCCCAGCCCTGGGGCCCAGCACAGGAGGGACCTGGAGCTGCTGGAGCCAGTCCAGAGGAGGCACCAGAGATGCTCCCAGGGCTGGAGCCCCTCTGCTCTGGAGCCAGGCTGGGAGAGCTGGGGGTGCTCACCTGGAGAGGAGAAGGCTCCAGGGAGAGCTGAGATGTCCTGCAGCTCCTTCTGTGCTTTCAGCCAGGCAGAATCAGGCTCTGGATTGAGCCCTGGAGCAGTGCAGGTGTTGGGGGTGTGACATGGAGCTGCTCTCCTGTGGGACAGTCTCCTCCAGGCTGGCAGCACTTTGCTGGAGGAGTGAACCCAGGAATGTGGCTGTGGCAGTCTTTCCTCATGGCTTGTCCCCAGCCCTGCTGTTCCCTTGCCTGCTCCTTTGGGCAGGTTCAGGTGCCTCAGCACCACCAAGGGAACAAGAATCCCTTTGTTCTGAGTTCTGTGAGACCAGAAATGAAGGATTTGCCTCCAGCTCTTGGTCACTCTGAGCTGGAGGACATGAGGGACTGAGAAACCCTGGGGCTTGCTGCCACCTCATTGTCCCTCTGGGCTGATTCTGGAGGGGTGAAACTCTTGGGGGTCAGTGGCACCTCAGCATCACCTATTTTGTGTCTAGGCTGGGCTGCTGGAACTGTGACTGAGCCCAGGGATGGATGGGATATTGGGAAGGAATTGTTCCCTGGGAGGGTGGGGAGGCCCTGGCACAGGGTGCCCAGAGAAGCTGTGGCTGCCCCTGGATCCCTGGCAGTGCCCAAGGCCAGGTTGGACATTGGGGCTTGGAGCAGCCTGGGACAGTGGGAGGTGTCCCTGCCCATGGCAGGGGTGGCACTGGATGGGCTTTAGGGTCCCTTCCCACCCAAACCATTCCTTGATTCTGTGATTCCATAATCCACCAACTCCATCAGCTCTCCTGTGGGCATCCCAGGGAATCAGGGCACCAAGCCCTGCTCCTGGAGCTGTGGGTCCTCCTGCTGTGGGGCTGGCTCTCAGCAACCTGGGAGATGCATCTGAGGTGTGACACAGGGAGGAACAACCTGACCCAGAGTTTGCTGCTCCTGGAGTGAGGTTTGGCTGGGGTCAGAGTGGGGCTGGCTCATCTGGGGAGAAACAGAGCAGATCTGCAGGGGGAGGCAACAGTGGGGTTTGCCCTGGGGGACCATCACACCCCAGAGCTGTTGTGCTCTGCACTGAGGCCCAGATCAGGGATTGATCCTGTGGGGGATTCAGAGCCCCCGAGAGCTTCAGGACCCCTCTGTCACCACCTGCCCAGCAGGACCTGGCAAGTCCGAGCACCCTGAGGTGCCCACCCTGGACTCTGTGGCAGAGGACACTTACTCCAGCTTGAAGAGGCTGCTGTTTTCCACTCTGGCTCCCCGGGGGAAGGAGAGCACAGCCCTTCATTAGCTGTAATGAGTGTCTGGCTTGGGCTGGGGCCACGGGCTCTGCCAGAGCTGTGCTGAGCAGCCCGGCCTGACCTAGAAAAACCCCTTAATGTGGTGTTCGTTTTGCAAGGGGCAATGCTCTTATCTAATCAGCAGCCACATCCTTCAGCAGCACAGCCACTGCAGCCGAGTTAACTCAATTAGGAAATCACCACGCAGAGCTATTTACAGGCTGGGTTTAATGGCTGCAGCAACAGGAGGACAGTCCCATGGAAACAGAGGGCACAAGGTGCTCTGATGGGATAACTGGCATCCCCCTGCACCCCCCAGGCCGTGGCAAAGCCCTGCTGTCCCATGGGGCTCTCTCCTTCCCACTCTCTCTGGGGCTCCTTTGTCATCTCTCAGCCTCAGAGAAACTCTCACATTTCCAAAACATTTCAGTTGGAGAGGGGGCGTGGTGGGGGTTTTTTTTGGCCTTTTTTTATTTTTTCTTCCCCAAGAATCTTATTTTAAGGCTGTCCTCCCCCTCTCCCCTGCTCCAGGTCTGCTTTGCCTTGTGTTGGCTCACTCGAGGTGTGGCAGCTGCCCCTGGGGGTGCTGCCTCCTGCCCTGGGCAGGGACAGAGCCCAGGGGCTGTGCTGGACACAGGAGGTTCCCCAGGGAATGGGGTCAGTCCCTAGAAGGGATCTGCACCCTGGCAGGCTGTTCCTTTAGGGCTCCTGGGACCTTTGCTTCCCACCTGCAAGAGCCAAGCATAGCCAAAGCAGAGTCACCAGAGCCCTGTGTGACAGGAGTGTCACTGAGAAAGGCAGAGCTGCTCTTCCACACCTCCTTCCCTTCAGGAAGGGCTCAGCCCTATGTGTCACTGCTCATGGAGAGATGGAGGCTCTGGTGAGGGAAATGACCCAGGTGGCCTCAAAGGGTGAGAGGAGAAGTGGGATTTGGGCATGAGCTGCTGCATTTTCATCCATGGCTCACGTAATATTCAGAATTTAAATCCCGAACAACTGGCATCTTTCCCAAATATATAAATTCATGTATATATGGGTTCTCCTTTGCATTTCCTCTCATGTTTCACTACCAGAGGAATATATCAAGTCTGAGTGGATTTTGGAGACATTTCCCCCCTCAGAATGGGCAGCTGGAGCTGGAAAGCCTGGCTTGGGGAGCAGCCTTGTGATGGGATGAGGCAGGAATTCCAGAGCTGCCCCCCATGGGGTCAGACTCCTGGCAAACATTCCTTCAAATGGGGAATGAAATGATCTCATCATTTCCCCCGTGGCCTCACCTCACTCAACCTCGAGAGCACGGCGGGTGGAGGAGCAGCTCTGTTCTGCTTCCCACAGGCACCGTTTCATGTGTGGCCTCTTTCCCCCAGCCCTGCTCTGGATACTGCACTAAAAATGGGCTGCTGCTCGTTGCTGTGGTGCCCAAGGAAGGTTTAAATGTTGGAAAATACGGAGCTTGTTTTATCAGCATTGTAGGCAGTGGTTTTTTCCAGGTGCTCAGAGAGCAGGGTTGGGGTTGGTGACCTCTCATTTGCCCAAAATGCATGTAGGGTTTGGGTTGTTAGAGCAGCCAAGTGCCAGGGAGCTGCTCCCAAACTCCTCCTTTCCAGCAAACAAAATACCCGTGATTGGACTGCTCTGAGGATGACATACAAGTTTAAAAAACCCAAAAAACAAAACCCACAAAAATAACAAAAAAAACCCTCAAAATTGTGGCATTTTTATTCTTTCCATCCCAAACATTCAGCTGACAGTCAGCATTTATAAAATCATGGAATGGTTTGGGTTGGGAGGGGCCTTTAAGGACATCCCATCCCACCCCCTGCCATGGGCAGGGACACCTCCCACTGTTCCAGGCTGCTCCAAGCCCCAATGTCCAACCTGGCCTTGGGCACTGCCAGGGATCCAGGGGCAGCCACAGCTGCTCTGGGCAAATTTCCCAGGTGTCTCTAATGAGAGTCTTTTGGGGTGCAGGTTCATTCCCTGCAGCTGGACCCCTCACCAGCCCTCAGCATTTCCATGGCCACGTCAGTGTCTCGAAGATTTTCCAGCATGTTTTTGCTCTCAGTGCCACTTCCCAGGGCAGTTTGGAAGTCTCAGTCTTCCTGCCTCAGTCCCAACAGGGAACTGAGCCACCCAACATCCCAGTAATCCTTTGAGGCCAGAAGAGTTGGACCCAATGGAAATATCAGCATTTTTCCAAATTTAATTTTTTTGCCTCAGGAGGACTGGAAAGACAAAAACTGTGTGTTCAACAGAAAAGAAGCTGTGGGGTTGGTTCTATTTCAGGTCTGACAGTGGAAGCAGAAGCTCACTAACAGCAGCCTGCAGGGAGGTGCCAGTCCCTGAGAGAGGCAGGTGGAGGCCACCTCCTGTCCCCCAGGCCAGCCCTGGGAGCTCTGCCAAGGGTGGGGAGCTCACGCCTGATCCCTGCTCTGCTTCTGCCCCTCTGAGGGCAATCTCAGCCATGGGCAGGCAGGGGAGGGGACACTGGGGGCAAGGAGAGGTCCCAGGGTGTCCCCTTTGCTTCTTCTCATGGTGCACATTGGGAGTGAAATCCCTCAGCTCCCTCCTCCAATGGGGTCACTGCCCCAGCTGCAGCATCGTGCCAGGCTCTTTCCATGGCAGTGCAGGTGAGCAGTCCCACCTGTCCCTGGGCCCTCTGCAGCACCTTGGCCGTGCCTCCCCTTTGTCCAGAGCCCTGGTTTCCTACATGGAGCAAAAATCTGCACAAAGTGCCTCAATGTCCCTGTGGTGCCACATCCCACACTGGACTCCCTGGTCCCAGGGTGCAAATTCTCCACCCTCAGCATTTCCATGGCCACACGGTGCCCATGGGGATTGCAGAATCATGGAAACAATCACAGAGTCACTGAGTTTGGAAAAGACCTCCAAGACCATCAAGTCCAAGCTTTGATCGTGCCCAGTAATCCCCAAGTGCCATTTCTGCTCATGTTTGGAACAGTTCAGGGATGGGGACTCCACCACTGCCCTGCCAATGCCTGGCCAACCTTTCAGGGAAGAAATTTTCCAAAAATCCAACCTGAACCTCCCCTGAACTCTGTAAGCTTCACAAACATTTTTGTGCCCGATGTCACCACGCATGGAAGCTTGGAAGGCTCAGTGCTCCCATATCAATCTCAGGGAACTGAGTCACACAAAGACTAAAATGTCTGTAAAACATCTCAGTTCCTTTCAGAAGCTTCTTTTATTTCAGCCTCTCTTGCATGTTGAGAACAGCCTGAGTGCCTCCTGCCTGAAATCAATGGGCTTTTGGTCAAGATGGAGCTGAGGGAAAAAATCCCCTCCAAAAAATGGGCTTTTGCCCAAAATTCCTGCGCACATCTGTGAATCTGATAAGAGTCTAGATTCCTTTTCCTCAAGTTTTTGCAGGAAACATTTGCAACAGGAACATGCTGATGGACTTCTTGCAAGGGCACAGAGTGAGAGGACAGAGGAAATGGCTTTAGGCTGAAGGAGAGGAGATGTAAATTGGATATTGGGAAGGAATTGTTCCCTGGGAGGGTGGGCAGGCCCTGGCACAGGGGGCCCAGAGAAGCTGGGGCTGCCCCTGGATCCCTGGCAGTGCCTAAGGCCGGGTTGGACATTGGAGCTTGGAGCAGCCTGGGACAGTGGGAGGTGTCCCTGCCCATGGCAGGGGGTGGGAATGGGATGAGCTTTAAGGCCTTTTCCAACACAAACCATCCCATGATTCCATGATTCCACTGTAGCTGTCACTGAAAAAAAACCAAGAGACAACAGCTTTAAAAAATGAAAATTTTAGTGGAAAACTGCAGTCCCTGGGTGATTTCCTTTCCCAACACTAAGGGGAAATGTTGAAAAAAGTGGAATTTTGCTGTGAAGGAGTGGGAGCTGTTGCTGTTCCTCAGGCAGCTGGAGCATGAGCTCATAGAGGCAAAATAGAAGTGGAGCCTGTGCTCTGGGGGCGAAGGCGTCTGGGGAACAGGAGCAGATTGTTGCACCAGGGAAAGGCATTAGGATTCAACAAGTGCAAGCTGACAATCACGAGGAAGGAGCAGGGAGGGAGAAGATCAGGTTAATTAGCAGCCCAGAGGAATTGAAGGCCACGAGCTCAGCAGAACTTTGTGGAGGAATTAATTAAAGGTTTGTTTGGAGCTGAGCTTGACGATAAAGAAAAAAACTAAAAATCCCCTGTTGCATCCTGACACTCGGAGCTGGTCCTGGAGCGCTGCCAGGCACTGGCACAGCCCCTCTTTACACCTCCAGGAGCCGGTGGACAGCAGGGAGAATTAATTGCAGTGAGGCAGATGAGGCTGTCAGAGGAAGCCCGGCAGAGCTGCCTCATCCCTGCTCCCTGCTGGGTGGGCAGGATGGGGAGAGGGAGCCGAGCAGCGGGAGGGGATCATTCCAGGGGGGCTGGGATGTGCCAGGCATCACTCCTGCTGCTGTGCCCTTGGGGACAGGGACAGGGGGACTTCGGGGGCAGGGCAGGAACCAGGGGGACTCTGGGGACAGAGAAAGAGACAGGGGAGCTCTGGGGACAGGGAAAGAGCCAGGGGGACTTTGGGGACAGAGAAAGAGACAGGGGGACTCTGGGGACAGGGCAGGAGTGGAGCTGCCAAGAACAGTCCCTGCAGAGCTCCATTCCTGTTCCCATGGGTAACCTGCTCACCATGCCAGAAGAGGCACAGGGGCAGGTCAAGGTCTTACAGAAAGGTTGTGCTGGTGCAGGGGCACCGGAATTCCCTCAGGAGGAGCAGTGGGAATGCAGCTGCTCGGCTCCAGTGCTCAGGGCAGAGCAAATCCCTGACTGCACTTGGTTCAGAGTCCCAGAATGGTTTGGCTTGGAAAGGGCCTTAAAGCTCATCCAGCTCCAGGGCAAGGACACCTTCCACTGTCCCAGGTTGCTCCAGTGTCCAGCCTGGCCTTGGGCACTGCCAGGACCTCGATTTTTGCTGCTGTGCAGTTGTGAGGCTCAAGGAGCTTTGTGTGTGGTGTGACTAAAGCAGGACACAGTGACACAAGACTGGACTCCAGGCCACTGAAGTCCCTCTCAGCTTGGAGCTGACAGATATAACCATGAAAAGGACCTGACATCATCCTCTGTTTTTAAACATTAATATTGGGCATTACCTAATCCATGTGAAATGGGTTGGGAAGTGACAACAGCCTCCTGAACACGAGTAATCAACACAAAACTGTCACTGAATGGGGACATTTCTTCTGGGATCGCAAGGAAACACTGAAGCCTTTGTACTTTTCAACTTTTCTATCAATTATCTAAAAATAAATGTGAAATTTGCAGATAACATCGGGCCTGGCAGGATGGATGTACAGATAAAAGCAGGCAGCTCTGCAGCCTGAGATAATTCCCGGGAGTGGGGCTGCTCCATTAAAATGTGTTTTCTCACCAGCAGATGAGTGTTGGATGGTTTGGGGCAGGGCACCTGCAGCCGCTGGAGGCTCCAGCTCTGGCAAGGAGCAGGGGGAGGGGACAGTGCTGAATGTCACTGCCAGGCCAGCAACTCAGGGTGGGATTTCACAGCATCCAGGACAGGGGAAAAGAGGGAATTTTGGCTTTATACGAGGCACGGGTGGGACTGGTAGAAAGATTCTTTTCCTTTGACACTCCCTGCTTAGGGAGTTCCAAGGAATATCGATGCTATGGGATTAACTGGTGGCATAACTGGTGTTACTGGTGGGCAGTGTGCTGCCAGCTCACAGCCAGACTGGGGCACTGCTTTGGACAGCTCCCCTTAGGCAGGAATCCCAGGGAGATTCCATCCCCAAATTCCTGCCAGATGGCCCTGGAGGGGTGTTGGTGCTGGGCTGTGTTCCTGGGAATGCTCAGGTGTCCCACACAGATCACTGCAGGTGTTTGCACCAGCCTTGGGAGCACCAGGACCTCTCCCAGAGCCCACCCAGGTGTGACACAGAGCCCTCTGTGGGCCCAGCTCTGCGCTTCCTCTGGACCTCCTGGGCCAACAGAGCAAAGAGTCAAACACAACTTTTCACCTCCTTTCCTCTTCCCAAGGGCTGTGTGCCAGGTTGGACACCAGTGTGGGATCCCTGAGGAGCAGCAGGAGCTGGCAATGCTCCAGCCTGGTGGTGAGGTTGCAGATGATTCTAAAAATGTCCCTCAGTGCATCACAGAATCATGGAATGGCTTTGGGTCCGAGGAACCTAAACAAGGCTTTGGGATGATCTATTTTTTCTCAGCTCTGTTGCATTTAGATCATTTCAATTTTACACCTGAGTAGGAACGGCCCTGGCTATGTCCCAGGGGCTCCTGCAATTCTGTATTTCAAACCTGTTCCTGCTCTGTGGCAGGTTCCAAATGTCCTGTGAGGGAGCTGATGTGACATCAGGCACAGCTTGTCCAACTTTGAGGCCAGGGCTGGACCTTCCCTCTGCCTGACCAGCACAGGGATGGAAGGAAACTGCCATTTCCATGGATGCAGGGCTCCAGCACAGGCGGGTGCCTGGAAAAGAAACAGGGAAGTGCCTCTGAAAGAGGAATTTTAGTATGAATATCACGTTTTGCAGGATGTGTCCATGCAGCCTTAGAGGTTACAGAGGAGGGGCAGGGTCTGGCTGCAGCCACTGCCACGAGAGCTGCTCAATCAAACCAGGCTGGGAATCCTTCCCCAGCCTGTCCAGAGAAATAAATAAAGGGAGCTGAGGCCAGAGGAGAGGAAGGTGGGAGTGCTCTGGGATGCTGGGCTGGTTTCAGCTCTGCAAGGAGGCTTTTCTCAGTCATCTGTGCAGAACTAATGATACAGCTAAAGAGGGAGCTGGAATGTTACAGGAATCCTGAGATCAGAGGGAAGATAAGCAGATGTAAACATCTCCAATTCCTGCAATAGGGGGATTCTTTTTCTGGAGGTGCTGAAGGGAAAAGAAGACTTTTACCAGCAGCCCCGGAGCTGATCGGGGGTGAGACAGCAGCCCCGAGCCTCCTGAGAGAGGGGGATTTATTTAGAAGACAACCACAGGCAAATATGTTCTTTTTTCTTCTCTTGCTTTTTGATGAGGAATATTGCTGGAATCAGCTCAGGGCAGGGAGGCTTTGATCATCCTTTCGGAGAGTGAGAAAGCTGCTTTGAATTCTGCTGCAAAGCAGGTCCCAGGAGGGGCTGTGGGAGGGATGCTCACCCTGGGCAGAGCCCCTGGCCAGGTGCAGGACTGTCCAGGGACAGGGAGCGTCCCCTGTCCCCATCCTGCCCTTCAGACAGACCTGCAGGGGCAGAGGAGCCTGGAGAGCACAGAATTATGGAATAGTTTGGGATGGAAGGGACCTAAAACCCATTCAGTGCCTGGGCAGGGACACCTCCCACTGTCCCAGGCTGCTCCAAGCCCCAGTCTCCAACCTGGCCTTGGGCACTGCCAGGGATCCAGGGGCAGCCACAGTTTCTCTGGGCACCCTGTGCCAGGGCCTGCCCACCCTCACAGGGGACAATTCCTGCCCAATCTCCCATCCATCCCTGCCCTCTGGCAGTGGGAAGCCATTCCCTGTGTCCTGTCTCTCCATCCCTTGTCCCCAGTCCCTCTCCAGCTCTCCTGGAGCCCCTTTAGGCCCTGCAAGGGGCTCTGAGCTCTCCCTGGAGCCTTCTCTTCTCCAGGTGAGCATCCCCAGCTCTCCCAGCCTGGCTCACCCTCAAAGTGCTGCCAACGAGGTGAGAAATTAAAGGTGCCACACAAACCTGAGCTGCTCCTTGAGCAGAACCCAGAGCACCAGGCACCTCCAGAAGACAACACAGACCAAGCATCTTAGGCCCTATTTTAAGATAGAACCATCCAGAATCAAATCCTGCTGTGGAGGAACTCAAGGTCAAAGTGGCCAAGGCTTCCTTGGTGGTAAAATCAGTGCCCAGATGAGCTCCTCAAAATGGGAGGGAAGGAAATACAAAGGGTTGGGAGCAGACTCCTGGCAGGGGCTGTTAAATCCATCCCTGCTCCACATGGAAAAGTTGTGGAAATGTCCCAGAAGAACAGAACTTTGGTTCGAGGTGGGTTATAAACTCAATTCCCCCAGGAAAATGCCCTTGGGATTTTTAAACAGTGGCTGAGGACAGAGAGGAGCAAGACCCAGTGCTGTAGGAACATAAAAAACCCAGTATTTGTGGATTTGCCTGCTCTGTCCTGCACTCAGAAACAAGTGTTTGTTCAGATGGTGCTAATCGGAGGAGCATGACAAAATTCCCAAAATAAATGTCTTTTTTAATTGAAGAGTCAGTGTTTCTCTGCAGGAAATTGCTTTGAGGGACTGACACTAATTTTCAATTATTTTTTTCATTCTCTGCTTCTATTTTAAGCAAACAAAAACAAAACTTCATAAGACTTTGAAAGTGCATTTTGTTGAGTATGGGGGTTTTTCTTCTCTGGCCACTGAAAACCCCATGAGAATGGAGAAAACTCAGCTTCTCCTGTGTGGATCTTGGCTCCCATCTGATAAAATCAGCTTTTTTCTAAAGGTAGCTTTATAAAATCATGAATATTTAAACGCAAAACTTCACTTTTTAAACATGAGGAGGTCTCCTCTGCTTGCCCATCGTTTTGAAGTGGACAAAGTTCAAATGAGAGGGAAACTCCATGTGGGAAAATGAAATCTTCCTGTGAAAGGAATTGTAAAGAGATTTCTTTGCTTCCTGAAAATGCTGTAATTGAAAAAAAAACAATCAGAGGCCACCTCGTTTCTCTTATCAGTTTTAGTGTTATTATTTCTCTGAGCCATTTTCCAAGATTTTTCTCTGACTGCTGGTGGAGACAAACCAAGGAAAATTTATTCCCAACACCTGCACAATGTGGCAAATTGATCCTGATAGGCATCCCAGATAATTGCTATGGAATCCTTTCTTTTTGGGAAAAGCCTGCTCTGGTACTGGGTATTAAATCCCATTTATCTCTCCCCTACTGTGGGAGTAAACTCAGGGAAGGGCGATCTGGGAATAACCCCAGGAGCAGAGCTGGGAAAGGGGCTCAGCCTGGAGCAAAGGAGGCTCAGGGGGGACCTTGTGGCTCTGCACAAGTCCCTGACAGGAGGGGGCAGCCGGGGGGGTCGGGCTCTGCTCCCAGGGAACAGGGACAGGAGGAGAGGGAACGGCCTCAGGCTGGCCCAGGGGAGGCTCAAGGTGGAATTTGGGAAAATTCCTTCACTGAATGAGTGGTTAAACCTTGGCAGGAGCTGCCCAGGGCCGTGTGGGGTCCCCATCCCTGAAGGTGTCCAAGGAAGGAGCGGGTGTGGCACTTGGGGACGGGGTTCAGTGGTTGAAGTTTGGGCTTGGTGGCCTTGGAGGGCGTTTCCAGCCTTAATGACTCCATGATTATTCTGTGGTTCCATTCCTCATGGGGTTGGAACCAGCTGGACTGTGCTGCCAAGGTCATCCTCACCTTCCCACAAGAACCCCCAGTGCAGGTGATCCCAGACCTGCTGCTTGGGAGTGCGGGAAGAGAAGCCAGGGACACAGCAGGGAGCCAGAACTGCAGCCCCACGGGGGCCTTGGCTCCAGCTCCCTCTGCTTCCAAAGCCAGCCCTTCCACGGGGACCCTCCTGGGGCTGGCCACTGCCAGGAGCTGCTGTGTCCCCAGCTGTGTCCCCAGGCTGTGTCCTCATGGCTCCATCCTTAAAGCCCCCTGGCTGTGACCCCAGGCTCTGTCCCCATACTC
>VZTZ01036310.1:0-18967 GCA_013400955.1 Drymodes brunneopygia
AGGGAAAGGGAAAGGGAAAGGTGCACGGCAGCGTGGCTAGGAGAGGTTCAGAGAGGAAAGGAGAGGTTCGGAGAGGCTCGGAGAGGAAAGGAGAGGAGCCTGGAGATGCAGAACCCCAAGCAGGGTGTCCCAGGAGCAAGCAGCCCTTCCTGTCCCTGGTATCCCGGGTAGCCCTACCTGACGGTGGGTGCATGGCCAGCAGCAGGACCACCTGCCTGCTGGCGGGAGAGGAACTGGTTGAGGTCCCCGTTCTCCATATACTCAGTGATCATGCACAGGGGGTCGTCTGTGATGCACACCGCCAGCAGTCTGATGATGTTGGGGTCCTTCAGCCGCGACATGATCTTGATTTCCTTCAGAAAATCATTCCTTTCCGGAACAGAAACCACATGGATCAGATAGACAGACCCAGAGGGGCACAGAGGTGAGCACAGACTGGCCAAGAGTACCACTCACCCACCCAAGCCTCCTGGGGGACCCATGGGCCCCCTTCCCTGGGACTGGAGAAGATGAGCTGCAGGGTGGGCTCAGCAGGTAGACAGGCACTGGGGAGCTGTTTAGGACCAAGAATCCTGACATGTGACAGCTCAGAATACCCAGAGTGCTCAGGTGTGTGGTCCTTGCAGCTGCACTGAGCATACGGCTGATGGAGACGGGATACTTTCCAAGCATCCCAGCTCTCCTGGTGAGGCTCTGCATGGGGGCCAGTGCTGGGGTGTGTGTCCCCCTCAGCCCCTACCTGGCATTCTTGTTGGCATCCGCCCGCAGCATCTTCACAGCCACCAGCACAGGGCAGTCAGAGCTGCCATCCAAGCTCTCCAGGGCAGAGTCCTTCCCTGTGAACTTTTCCATCCCCTCCACTTCACAGAGGTGAACCTGGGGGAGGGAGGAGCAGCCATTACCTCTGCTCACTTCCAGAGTCTTCCACAGCCCCTGCAAGCTGGGAAGAGCTTTGCCTGAGCCCTGCTCAGAGCAGGCCCAATTCCCGCTCACCTCCCCAAACTGGCCTTCCCCCAGCTTCTCCTTGAAGGTCAGCAGCTTCCTGGGGAACTCCTCGACGGCCACATCCTTGCCGGAGAGCAGGTCCATGGTGAGGGCTGGCACTGAGTAGGTGTTGCCTCCTGTCACACCCTGCAGGTTCACAATGTCGGCCTCGGCGTAGTGTGGGACGCCCTCGGGGACGCTGGCCTGGGATGGCTTGGCAGGGCCGCCGCAGCCTGAGGGGACACAGCGGGGCCAGCCCTGCCGTGGGTGTCCGGCCTGCACCCTCTGCTCCCGGGTGGCTGCTCACACTGTCCCTGTCTGCCCCAGAGCCCCTGCACAGCCCCACAGGGCTGTGTTCCTGCGGGCGGAGGGCGGCGCAGGCTACTCCACTCCTTCCTCATGAATGGCAAACAGAGCAATCAAGTCCTGAGCAGAGATCAATGCCTGACCTCCAGATCATTGGGGAAGAGGTGCCAGAGCATCCCAAGGATGACAGTGGGACACAGCTTAGTCTGGCAGTGGACGTTGGTGGTGGCTGTTAGTCACAGGCTTTGTGTGACCTTCCCGTGAGATGCACAGGGGCTTGTGCAACCTCTCCCCTCAAAGCAAAATGCTTGGAGAGTGGCCAAAAACTGCGGCTGGGGAGAGGGGGCTGCAGCAGGATCAGTGCATGGTAGATGGTTCTGAACACGCAGGGTGTCGTGGCTCTCACCTGTGTCCTCCTCCCCCGAGGTGAACTCAGGCAGCTTGCGGATCAGGCGGGAGGGCTCCTGGTAGTCAGGTCCCAGTGGGAAGATGCGGTCATAGGTGGAGCTGGACTCCTGCTCACTGGAGGAGGAGGAGTGGTTGTGGTTGAACATGCTGGATTCGCTGGGCAGGGAGAGGCTGACGGTCATTTCATCGTCCAGCATCCTCCGTGATGCCTGTGACAGGGGGGCAAGGGAGGAGAGAGGTGGGGCTCCCCACAGCATGGGCAGGATGAGGTCTCTCATGTTCCATGGTACCAGGGATGTGCCCAAACCTCCTCTCTAGTGCCTTGTCCCTGAGTTTGTCCTCATGCTCCCCCCTTCTCTTGTCTGCCTCTATGGAGAAGGGTTTGGCTTTATCACTTCTGTGAGTGACAATACTTAAGTGGTGGCTGGAGTGAGAACCCTCCACACCCAAGCTCCTGTTCCCCAGATCAACTTCAGGACAGAGGGAGGGACAAACGGGCAAGTCCCAAAGTCATCACCCTGCTCAGCTAAGTGCCCTGCTTCTGAGATGGGTGCAAAGCACAAGCTTTCTGAGGAGGGGAAGGGAGCATCAGCCCTTGCATGGAGCCTGTTTTCTCTGTGCTTGAGCTCCCAGAGGAACCTGCCCAGAATAAGCCCACTGCCCTAGGACACTTCACCAGCCACACCACGCTTACCCACCTTCTCCAGCATCTTCTGCCAGAACTGCCGCCACAGTATGATGACAATGATGGCCACCAGGATGAAGATGATGGCCACCAGGCACCCAATCAGGATGCGCGTGTTGCTGTCATCTACCTTGAGCGTGGGGTCTGGCCGGAGAAGGGGACAGCAAGAGCTGGTCACAGTGGGGCGTGGGAAGAGCCCCTGCCCCTTTCCTCTGTGGGATGGGGCACAGTCCCCATCAGCACCGGGTGGCTTGCTGCCCATGCCTTACCATACGTGGTGGGGACCACGGGTGCCTCAGCAGGGGGCACGGAGTTGTTGTACATGGCTGCGTCTGGCCAGGGAGAAGAGAACATCAGGGTGGGGGTGTGGGTGCTCCACAACCCTGCTATCTCCTTGAGCCCCCCACCTAGGAGGGCCTGGTCCCCATGGGGCTCACGGTGACATGTACCTGACTGGAAGGTGACATGTACCTGACTGGAAGGTGATCTCACTGAACATCATCCAGGTGTCAGCGAAGTAGTACTGGCACTTGATGGCACTTGCCATGCGGTGGAGCAGGGGCACGGTGACAAAGCGGGCACTGGGGTTCACATCATCCAGCACCAGCACCGAGGACACGGCACTGGGCTCCCACTCGCTGGTGTCGGCGCGGAAGTAGCACTGCACCTCCTTGAAGATCTTCACCCCTTTGGCGAACATGTTGTTGCAGTGGACCTGTGGGGCAGCCTGTCAGCACAGCCACTGAGGGGCACAGGGACGGGTGGCAGGGACAGGGGGGTGTAGACCTTCATGGCAGTGAAGTTCCTGATGCGGTCGAATTCGAAGGTGATCTCCACGTAGCCACCGGCTGTGCTCTCATTGCGCCAGCCCACGTAGTCATAGCCCGGCCACACGTGGTACTCGTGGGTCTGCGTGAAGTCGTCCAGCCCAGACACCCCATCTGTCAGCTGGCCCAGGCCCTCTGTCATGCTGGCATGTGCAAGGGGACAGAAGGAGCGTGACTCTTGCCAGTCACACAAACCTGTACCACCCAGCACCCCCTGGCAGCTCCTCGCAGGCCCTGGGGCACTCAGGGGGGGAATCTGTTCTTGATGTTCTCTCTGGAAAAGGCTGTGGGGTGCTGAATGCATGGTGCAGCTAGAGCAAATCCAAGGGAAGGGCTGGGGCTGCTTTCCCTGTCATGCTGTCCCCCTTCCCAGACTGGCCATGTCCCCCACCTCAAGGACACCGCAAGCATTTGCTCTCCTGAGGATCAGCCTGACAATGCAGGGAAGAAACATCCCCCTGGCCTGCTGGCCAGCATGGCGCCCAGTCCTCACCTGTACCCGAAGGCCCCGTCGTACACCGAGTCATTCAGGTAGATGACGGTGCCCCCAGGCAGGATGAGCTGCTGCCCGACTGGTGCGTTGTAGGACACCAGCCCATCTGCAGGGAGGGAAGAGTGAGTGCATGGACACCCTGCCAATCCTGGGTGCTGCGGGAGAGACGGCCCCCCCCGGAAGCGCCAGCACCCCGGGTGGGCGCTGGGGACATGGGGACAGACACAGGACCTCACCACCCACCCAGCCAGACACAGCCGTACAGCTCCACACGCAGGCACACGCTCATGGAGTGGTCAGTGACGGGGATGAAGCGGACAAAGCGGGCGATGAGGGGCGGCTCCAGGTCCTTGAGGACGATGTCGTAAGGGTTGGTGTTTCCATCCAGCACCTAGAGAGAGAAAGAAGCACAGTGGGGATGGGCAGGAGGAGCCTCCTCACCCACCACCCACTGCAGCACTCACCCACCTCCTCACCTGCTTCCCGTGCCGGTTCCTCCAAGAGATCCAGCGAGTGCCATCCCGGCTGTAGTTGATTTTGTACATCGGGGCAAACTCATTTCCATGGCCATCGGCATGGCGCCCCTGGGTGCCCACCAGCGTGATGAAGTGCAGGGCATGCAGGTCAATCTGCAGGAACTCCTTCAGGTCATTTGGCTCCACTGCAGTCTCGGGGCACCAGGCTCCATCGCCACCGTCCGAGTCCAGCCTGCGAGCCCAGAGTGGAGGAGCTGTTTGCAGGTGGTCGAAGCCAGGCCCATGTCCCCCTTCTCCCTCCATGCCAGCCCAGAACCTGCCGTGGCTGTTGCAGGGGGGTGCCCACACTTACCGTCCGTACTTAGCGGCCGTGGACTCAGACCACTGGCTGGAGGCTGAGATGTCCTCGTCAGGGATGTGCCCGCCAGACATTCCCAGGGGGTACCGGCACACCGCTGCAATGACACCAGCAGGGTGCTGAGCAGCAGGGAACCCCTCCCTGGCTCCCCAGCCCAGCTGGAACTGCCCTGGGCTGGGGCATGTCCACTGTGCCCCAGGGCAGCACTCTCCATCCTTACAGAGAGAGGGTGAAGCGAGGATGGGACAGTCCTGCCAAAGCAGGCACCTTCCCCAGCACATGGAGCCCCTGGCCGGAGGTGGATGCCAGCCCAGCTCCAAGTGAAGGGGGAAGAAGGGGAGGAGGTGCTCCAAGGGCTGACAGACACACCAGGCCCAGTCCCCAGGGACCTCGTCAGCCTTGCTGGCTGCGGTGGAGAGCTTGTGAGCTGGCACTGCTGTCCCCATACTCCAGAGGGCTCACTCCAGAGGCCACTTGCCATAAACCTCACTGGCAGCAACTGTGCTGTGCCGCCCCGCTGCTCCCTCTCCCTGCCTGGAGGAACAAGTGACAAAGACAGGCACTCGCCCTCCCTGCTGACCCCTCAGCTCCCATCACCAGCCCTGCTCCCGGCCTGGCTGTGAGTGGAAAAGTACCCGGGGTGGCAGGCAGGCTGCACCCCTGAGCGGCAGCAGCTCCTCAGCACCGCATCCTCGCTGCTGAACAGGAGTTATTTTTTCACGCCTGGATGCCAAGAGCTCTGCTGAAAGGGCAGCTTGTTTGGCCATGTTTACTGTCTGGCTGCCGGCTCCAGCCCACCGTGCTCCCACCACACGCCACCCGAGCAAACACCCGCAACCAAGGTGGCAGGGACCAGGCAGGACAGGGTGCCTGGGCCACCTCCTACCCCACAGCCCTGGCTCACCTGGCACTGCACTGGCAAAGAACCCACGTCCCATTGTGCCACCATCCCCGGGACACCACACACAGGACCATATCCTACATCAGGCAGAGGGATGAGCACATCTTCATCATGAGCATTGGCACAGTGGGAGCATCTCTTCTTGTCTCCTGCTCCCCCACTTGTGATGCTCTGCAGAGCACAGCTCCCACTGAGTTCCCATTTCATTCTTGCCAAACATGGAGCCAGACCAGTTTTATCTTGGTAATAACAATCCTGGCCAGGCAAATCTAATTCTGCCAGCCACAGATGTCTGCAGGAGAAACAGGACTGCCTCCCCAAGTAAGCACCATGCAACCTCCAGGGAAGACCCAGATAACTCCTCCCATAGATGGAAGAAGCCTTTGAAGGGACTTGTGACAGGGACTTCCTGGGGAAACCCTTGGAGAACCTGGGCTCTTGTCCATCCCTGCAGCACAGGATGGGGCTGAGCCCTGCAGGAACAGCCATCTAAACACTTGTGCTGCCGGCTGCGCAGTGTTGTGGTTTCTGAGCAGAAGCCAGGCACCCAGTCAAGCCACTTCACTAAAGCCAGCCTTGGCTTGCTGCAAAACCACCAGAGAAGGCACAGCCCAGCAGAGAAAACAGTAGCCTGGCACCTGGCAGCCTCCAGGCTCAGTGAGCCCCACGGGCCCCACTCAGAGCTCAGGGCTCTGGCCATAGTGCTGTGCCATGTCCAGTACCCCGCCAGCTGCCAGGGGCAGGACAACACCAGGGGCACGCAGAGGGAGCTCTGTAGGTCACTGCAGGTGCCCAAGTGAGGTGCAGGACAGCAGAGTGACCAGGCAGGTGCAGGCCTAGGGGGCCATCACACACTGCTCCTGGAGCTGGGGAAGTCCCAGAGATAATGGAGATGATGCAAGTCCAACCTTGGCCATCTGGCAGGAGCAGAGAGCAGGGAAATTAAATCATGGCACCTGCAGCCACCTCGTCCCTGTCTGACTTACCAGGGTTGACCTGAGCTCTGGCAGCATGTGGGATGTGCAGAAGCAGCAGTGGCAGCAGTGGCAGCAGGGCTGCTCTGGGGGTGGCCAACATGTCAGCAGTCCTGTGAAGACAGAGTCAGGGCTTGTCACACTGAAGCAGTTGAGGAGTGGGGAAACACCTGCCCTGCTTGGGACAGCTGGCTGAGGATGGGAGCACTCCTCCTGCACAAGACCCCATGTCCCCACCTCAGCCTCGCAGGAGGAACAGAGCCCCAAGCCTCAGGTCTGCAGTGGTGGGGTCACAGGGACCCTGGCCACCACCCCTGGGAGCCATGGTGTGCCACATCCACATGGGATGGCCACAGGACCCACAGGAAGCTCCCTGGGTCTGCTTGGGACCAGCACTGGCCACCTCCACCGCTGGGCACAGAGTCTCTGGTTGGGCCGCCCACCCTTGGCCGCCTTTGAAAGCAAGAAGTTGCACAAGCCCATCACATAAGACAATAATAGCAGGGTGCCAGAGCGGTTTCCCTGCCTGCTGGCTCTGCAGAAAGCAGAGCAGATAATCACCCGAGATTTACAGGGTATTCACTGATATCTCCCACAGCAGAGCAGATCCCAGCGACATGCGTGATACAGAAAGGTGTGACAGGGGGTGTGGGAGCCAGCTTGCACCCGCTGCCTCGGGGGGAGTATTGGATGGGGCTGGAGGGGACCTGGGGAAGGGGGATTGGGCCACAGCATGGGGAGAAAAAGGACTGGTGCTGCCGGGGCTTCTCCTTGGAGGGGACAAGGGGACCTCCCCAGGATGTACCTGCCCTTGTGTCAGGGCTGTCAGCACAGACATTGCCTGCCCTCATGTCAGGGCTGTCACCACAGCCATTGCCTTGGCTCTGGCCAGCCCTCAGCTGCCAGGAACCCCCAGGGCCCGAGCAGCTCCCACTGTGCCCACACACCTCTGGGCAATCCCATGGGGTTTGGCACTATGCCAGGGGAAGCACCAGGGACACCCCTAAATGTCACCAGCCCTGCCCCAGGCTCCCTGAGCTCCCCTTATTTACCAAGAGGACACTTCACACCAGCACCAGATGCAATCAGCTCTCCTTCTGTTAAAAAAGGCTGTTTTAATCTAGTTTAAATGCACATTAACCTTTGAGAGAACAAGGTTTGTCCTGGCTGGCACATTCTTGAGCCAGCCCAGCAGTACTGACCCTGCAGGTGAATGCCTGGTTGTGTCCCTGCATTGCCCCATGGCCTTGTTCCCAGCACCAAGAGAAGGGCCAAACCCACCCAAACCAGATGCCTATGTCCCACAGAGCCAACTGGGAGGTGCTGGATACGGCCCTGGGGTTTGGCATGGCTGGAGCGAGGCTGAGGCTTGCTGTGGCCACACCAGAACCTGAGGGGAGAGCAAAGCCATGGGAGCTGCCACCTGCACTCTACTAGAAGCTCTCTGCACCCCACAGCATCCTGCTGTACCCTTGGGGGACTCTGCCAAACACCACAAGCTCTGCAGGAGGCACAGGTAAACACTTGCGCTTGGGATGATTTCCCCCCCTTTTTTCTAGTCTTTTTTTTTTTAAAGAACATTCATGGTTGTTTTCCCCCCCCCCTTTTCTCAGCTGGGTAGTTTAACTAACTCAGCTGCAACTGGGAATTTCAGCTGCATTGCCGAGAGGCACATGTTTGATGATGGCCAGCTCCCCCCAACATTAAAATCTTAATTTCCTTCTGCATTCCAAAAAGTATCCAGGGATATTTTTCCCCACTATTATTTCAGGCTGAGTAAACTCTTTAAGCATCAGGATACCAGATGCTGTAGTCCCCTGCAGGGTATGCATTTATGTTTAGTTTGGTATAGGGAATTCATCCCCACGTAGCCATTGGGAAGTGCTCATCGTTCCTCAGGGGTGTGGGGCTGGGAACAGTGTGGAGACAGTGACTCAGGCCATGAGGCTGAGGGCTAAGGGACACATAGTTAAACACACGGGCAGGATTGGCAGCCCAGCTGGAAATCAGTTTTGTTCCACCAGCCCTGCAAAAGGGATGGCTTTGCAATGCTTCGACTGAAAATGTTTGCTGAAAATTTTCAATCACTGGAAAGTTTTAGTGCAGAGAGTTTTTTTGGAGCTCCTCCCTGGCATCACCTGGGCTTTGAGTTTCGCTTGATTGCTGCTTTTTTGTTGTTTTCCCTTTACATTTCCCTCCTTCCTGATTCTACTGAAATAACCAAGGGAAATAATTGGGGGAAAAACTAAACCCACATTTGTTAAGAGACAAACCCCACCTGAGCCATGGTCCCTCTTGCCCTCAGCCTGTTCCAGGTGAGGTCCCCAGATGGGTGAGGTCCCCAGGCGGGCACTGCCACCTTTGCTGGCACTGGAGGAGCACCATCCATGGGGAGGGGGCTGGATGGCAGCAGCCTGCACCCCCTGTGCACATTAAGTCCTGGACACAAGTCTCCAGGACTTCTAGGGCTGCTGTTGCAGAATCCCTGTCCTCACACGGGCCTGGGGCTGCTGTCCTGCTGGGTGGGACACGTCAAGGCCACACACAGGGAATGTCCTGGAGTGACAACAGGCTCCCTGTGCCTCCAGCCCACAGGTGTTTGGATCAGGGGGTTCAGGATCCCTGCCCCAGCTGCACTACAGCCCCCAGCATGCCATGCTGTCGGCAGCCTTGGCGGGAGCACAGTGCAGCATGCTGGGACCCGTAGTCCTCCTCCTTTCCAAAAATGCCATTTTAGACCTTTTCTGGGCTGGATGCAGCCCCATTTTCTGCAGCAGCCAGCGCCTCCCTAGCCACGGGCTGGCTGGCTCAGCCTGGGGGGATATCACAGCCGTCCGGGGTGCGAGGAGCAGCCAGCACATCCCACGGCTCTAGCTGCCCTGGAGAGACCTGCCAGGAGCACGGCTGGGGACCTGGGGACACTGTCCTGGGGGTGCTGCACCCAGCAAGGGCTCCCCAACAGCCAAGAGCTCCCAGCCCTGCAGGGCTCAGCAGCATCACCCCAACGCCAGCCAGGGCTGCGAGCCACAAGTGGGCTCCCAGCACCAGCACTGCAGGCACGATGCCCACCAGAGCAGTGGCCTCGCGTTTCCCTCCCCAGCGTGACCCAGTGCCTGGCTGGGGGACCCTGGGGACAGCAGGGCCTCTCTGGCTGACCAGCAGTGCTGCCAACTCTGCCAACAGACACATAGGCGGGAGCTGAGGAGGGACACCAGGAAACACTGGCCTGGCACGAGGCACAGGGGGAAACGCTGGCACTGGGGGCTCAACTGGCGAAAAGGGGTCAATTGTCACCTCCTGGAGTGAGGACAGTGCCCTACCGCTGCCCCAGACCCTTGCCAGGCACACCCACACCCCAGCCCCTCTGCCTGGGCTCCGCCATGGAGCAGGCTTAACCCACATCCCCCCAAAATCCCAGACCTTGGAGGGTCAAACGCGTCCCCAGGCAGCCGAGAGCGACTCACCAGAGCGGGGCGGTGGCAGAGGGCAGGCGGGCTCCTCGCCCCTCGCCCGGTCCGGGGGAGCCAGGCGAGGAGCGAACTTCCCCGGGCTGATGCAAGATGCCTCTGGGAGCTCTCTCGCATTCTGCGGATTCCTGGGAGCCGTCCAGAAATCCCACAATCCTACATCTTGCACATTTGGTTTCAATTAGGGAGCGGAGAGGGGGAGCCAGTCAGCGATCTGGGCTGGCTTTTCGGCAGAGGTTATTTTCCTCGGCCCGAGGGAATGTGCGCAAAGCTATAATTTACAGCAAAACCCATTCATAGCGCAACAGAAAAAAAATAAAAATGGCCCCGTGGCCAGCAAGGGAACTTAAAGCAATAGGCAACATTTCACTTTCCAACGCTTGCCCTGTGGCTGTGCCGTGGCACGCACATCCAGGACTTCTGCACTGTGGGGCCAGGTAGGACAACCCCAAAATGTGGATGATGGGGACACTCCACAAGACCCAGAGGGTCCTACAAGGGCTACCCCTCTCCGGGCCCCTGGGGGAAAGATTTGGGACTCCTGCATGGGCACGCGTAGCCAGGACAGCAGCCAGAGAGCCAACCTGGCACAGGGCACAGGCTCAGTGCTTCAGCTCCCCAAGCTCCACACAGAGCTGGTGGCTTGACATCATTTCCAGGCACCAGCTTGGCACGGCAGCCACTGGCTATGCAACCCCACACAGAGAAAATAACACTAATACTAATAAGGGACTCACATCAACTTTCGTGCAACAGCAAAAACCACAATTAAAGAACTTTTTCAAAAATTTCTTTTTTGTTTTTCAGACTGTTTGGGCTGTGTTGAATTCCGCTCTCACATCATGGGGAGGAAGTAGCACCCCTGGCAGCAGGCCAACAACTCCCTAAAAGGCTTTCCTGTTCCACTAGGCACCCCAAAGCCCCAGGGCTGTAGCCTTGCTCCTAAACCAACCTCTTTGCCATACTCCCAGCTTGGAGTCTCCATACAAATCAGCTGAATCATAGCCAGGGGAAGCCCCAGCAGACACTGGTGACCCTTGTCACTGCCACCAGAGGGGCTGCAGCACCAGCTAAGCCAGGACTGCCCAGGGTGACAGAGGTAGGGCAGAGCTTCCTCTGGGCTGGCAGTGAGCAGTCAGAGCAGTGCCTCATGTGCTGCCTCAGGTCAACCGGCAGGGAGAGGCACAGGCTGCCCTACGTGCACACAGGCACAAACACCAGCCAGCTCTGCTCCACTCCCCTCCTACTACCTGGAATTGGTGCTCAAATAACTTGGCAGCAGCGAGCACCCCGCCACTCTGTCCCAGGACCTAATGCAAAGGTGATGGTCTGCAAAGCCAAAAAGCCAAAGGCTCGGCCACACACAGTCCAGCCTGCTGTGGTGAGCCAACAGCAGGTACAGCACCAGCCAGGGTCCCCCACACTGCCCTGGTGGTCCACGCACAGTGCCCAGGGAACCAAGTGCTGGCCTGAGTGTGGGATGCCCAGCAGCCACCTTTGCACCCGGGGGGACCCACGGTGACTTCCCCCAGAGGGAGTGGTTTGCGTCCCATTCCCAGTCCTGCAAGGGAAAATCCCTCCCCAAGGAGCTTGGGGCAGTGGGAGAGGCTGTGACCACACCAGGATCAGCAGAGGAGCTGGCCAAGCTCTGTGTCCTTCTTCCCTAACAGGAGGGGAGGCAGCTCAGCTGCTCTGCCTGAGGGAATCAGGACACCTCACTCCATGGCAGGGGACTCTTGTAGGAGTCAAAGAGCCCCTAAAGGAAAAGCAGAGGGCACAGGGCACTGATGGGGTGCAGTGCCAGGCTGGTTTCACCCTGAGCACTCCAGCAGTGCAACACACCTGCCTGTTCCTACCTGCTCAAGGCTTGCCACTGTTTGCAAAAATGTAAGAGGAAGGTGCAATTCTCTGCTTCCTCCAGGAACACCCCAAATTAAGCACTGCAGGCTAGAGGACCTGTCTGCAGCCACTCCAGACAGCCACCCCTGCTGCACTGGACAGAGCACTTAGCATGATGCAGCTGGTTCTCTGCTCCATGAGCCTTGGAGGAAAGTCACTGTCACTCAAACACTGCCAGACGGCAAACAGGAGGGACTCAAAGTTTAATTGGGTGCTTCCAGTTGTGCAATATACAAATGATGACCAAAAGGGAGGACATGGGCAATGGCAAGGACCCTTTAAAAAAAAAATAGTCATGTAGATTTAAGAAAAATAAAAATTCAAGATTAAACCCAGCCCCGTACCATAAAAATCCTCTCTCTGCATGTACAATGACTATTATTATATACATGTTAAAAAATAAATGCCCACAGCCTGGAGTGCAAAGAGCAGCACCACAGCTGTGCTTTGTGGCAGGGGAATCTGTAGTGTTTGGTTTTTAAATTAAAATATAAATAGAAGCACACAGCGTGCCAAGAACCGAGTGGGTCAAATCCTCCTCCGCACAGGGCTGGGGTAAGCAGGACCAGTCCCCTACTCATCCCAGCCATCAACCTTCATGTGTCCGAGTTCCTGGAGGGATGGGCAGCCCTGCCCAGGCACCACGCTGCCCCTACATCCCGTTCTTCACCAGTTCGTGGATCCCATCCTCATCAATGATCAGAGGTGTGCGGAACTCCCGGTCCTTCACAAACTTCTCCAGACCCTACGGGAGTGAGAAGGGGCTCGTCAGGAACACACCTCGCAACACCTGCTCTGCTGAGCTGCTCACAGCTGGTTCTGCTCCCCTTCTGTGCTGGCAGCTCGGGGGGCATCGCCCTTAAGAGCCCCCCAGTGAATCAGAGTCACTTTTGTGGCTTATTCCCTCTCGTATGTGCCCCGCCAGCCCGGTCCATCTGCGAGGGCCCCCCGAGCTCTGCAGGGCCAGTACTCACTTCTCCTCCGTAGGAGACAAGGGGAGAAATTTCGCACTGGACTGGCAGGTCATTTGCATCCTTCAAGCTGCAGAGAAAAATACACAGTCAGGAGTGTGAGGTCCAGCCCAGGGGCACACAGATGGGGCCCAAGGTGTGCTGAGGCCAGGTCGGGGGCTGTCCAGAGCCCCAGCCCACGCAGAGCTGCCCTGGGTTAGTCAAGCCTTGCGTGCTCTCCATGAGGCACGAGCTAAAGTTTAGAAATCAGCAGCGACTGCAAGGGAAAAGAGCTTTAGATGGGGTTTCCATGATGCCTTTCCACGTGTGTAACTGCAGCAGTGCCTGTGCCCACAGCCCTGCTATTACTGATGCTGCATGGAAACAAGTCATCCCTTCCTTCTCCTCCTGCACCCCTGGGGTGATGTGAGATGCACTCACAGAGCACCTTCCCATCTGGCTGGACACAAGAGGTCTTTCATTAAGCCCCCTCTTGCTTAAAGCACAACCTGAGGACACAGAAACACTCAGAAACCTTCCCTGCAGCACTGTCTGCTCCTCCTGCCTTTGCCTGATAGATGAACTGTCTTGGCTCCTCTATTCTGCCTGTTAGCTGGAGCTGGTGAGCAAAATGTCACAACTGCAATAGCACTGCTGGGCAGGGATCTGTGTGGAGTCCCTGACCCTGCTCCTGCTGCCACCAGCCTTTGTAGGACATGCCTATATGATCCCTGGATCCAGCTGGCACATTAGTCTGGGGGTGCAGCTGTGTGGAGCCAATAAGGAGCCATGGCACCAGCACCCCAGGGTACCCCTTCCCAGCCACAGGCCACAGCAGCCAGGCAGGCATGGCAGATGCCACCTGTGACAACAATCCCTTCACCCAGGTAGAAGCTTGTTCCTGCTGCCATGCACTGACTCAGCCCCCTCCTGTCCCAAGGGTGAGTAAATAAAACTCACCCATCCCAACCCACACCGGTACTTTCCTTGGAGTTAGATTCAAGATAGTTGTTTTAAAAAAAAATTGACATTAACTGATAATGGAGGGTAAATGTAGGACAAGGTGCATCCTTTCTCCTATATTGTAACTAGTGTGATGACCTAGTCATGAGCCTGAAAACATCTAGAGCCTGGAACTAAAACAGAGGTATTCCACCAAAAAGTCCCTGAAGATACAGCTTCTGAAGGAGGGGAAGGTAACAAGATTGCTTAGTCTGTGACTCATTTACCATCCCCAGCTCTAAGTCCCAGCACCCCTGTGCCTACAGAACATAACGGAAGAGTTAAAGCTTTCCCGTGTATTCCTGTAAACTCTCAAGCACTGAGCCAGGGGCTTTCCCTGCTGTCACGCTCTGCATCTTCCAAACTTGAGAGCTGGAGTCACACAAAGCCCAGCTGGCTGCTGCGCTCAGATTCACACATGCTACATCAAAGCCTGCCTGACGTTTGTTCCATGTTTTTAATCCCGTTTCAGTCTGCCCAGACACCTGGTGGACATCAGGAGATGGCAGCAGTCCCCAGCTGGGGAACTGGCTGGGACCAGTCCTTCCTGTGCTGTGACAAACAGGGAAGTGTCACCAAAGGACGTGCCAGGGTGTTTGCCAACAGCATCTTGCCTGTGGGGTGACCTTTGGGGGCTGCCATCCTGCACCTGTACCCACAGCATGAGCCCCATCCAGTTGTCCCTGTCAGCTCTCCCTGCAGAAAGGAGCCCAGCAGGGAGCAGATCTGCCTGCACCCACCACCACGAGAAGCGGAGTCCCCTGTGCCCAGTGGTGCCATGCCCCACTGCCTGCATGCGGCCACCAGCCCCCCAGCCCCGTTAGCCTGGCACGCTACTTCTGCAGCCCGTTAGTCCCTAAGCACAGCCCCGCCACCATGCGCCTGGGACATGGATAGTTACTTGTCATTGACATCTGCTGGGCTGGCAGCTGACCTTCCATTTGTGATGCTACATGGGAATAAACAAGCGTTAGAAAGGGAGGAAAAAACAGAGCAAAACAAGTCTGGGGGTTGCTGATCTCTAAAGAGGGCAGTGGGATGTCTTGTGGTTGAGGGATGCGTTGATGCCAGCCTGGCTGCTGCATTGATCTGCTGCTGTGCTCTGGCTTCAGGGAGACACCTCCTCCCTGCAGTGGCAACCTTGGCTATGCAATGGAGGCTGGCAGGATTCAGTTCACAGGTGTTGAATCGAGAAGGAGAGCTGCTGCTGACTGAGCACCACTCCTGTTGCCTCCACACAGCCTGCACCCAACTCTGCTCCACAGATCACCCAGGACAGGGGACCCACAGCTAGTCACTATTACCAGTGCTGGGATTGCCTTATGCTTGATATCCAGCCCAAAAAGGAGCACAAGTGACAGGAGAAGCAACTCACCGAGGGATGGCAGGGATGCGCGTGCCATTTTCGTCCACGAAGTGCCCCCCTGCATTGAGAACCCAGCAGTGGTGCAGGGACATCAAGGCCTGTCGGGCTGTGGTGGGGTTGTCCTTGCCATTCTGGCTGTCCGCGTTCTTCAAGGGAGAGAACTCATCCTCACGCAGCACCTCGTATACCACGAACTTCCTGGGAAAACGCAGTGTGGGAGGGTCAGGGCTGCAAACTGTGGTTGCTTCCCCTGCTAGGGGGGCTGAGCTGGGCCCACAGCCCTCCCCCAGCCCACATGCATGGGCTGTTTTCACTGCCGCACAGGAGAGAGGGGAGGGCCTGGCCTATAGGGTCAGCAGATGTTCTTCTGGCCCAAAAGCAGGGCTCAGCCCAGCAAGAGGCAAGCAGCACCCATCCCTCCAGCTGCTCCTGTCCCTGCTCATCTCCAAGCACAACCATCCACTGCTGCTGGACAGCACAGCAGCTGCCATCCTACCCTGATCCTGGGGTATTGCCAGTGGGCACATCCTGCACAACCCCAGGGGCTCTCAGGGCTGCCCCAGGGAGAGCAAAAGACATACTTGGAAAACTGGAAGATGTCAAAGACGAACTTCTCCATCTTAATCCCGTTGGGCTTCTCGGGTTGGATTTGCTGCCCTGTGGTGATGTCCACGTGTGGGATCTTCTTCTCAGCCACGTGGTGCTGCAACTGTGGTTCGTAAGTGCTGCAACAGGCCAAGAAAGAAATGTCACTTGCCTGAGCAAGCCACGTCTCCAGCTCAGAAACTGCTGCAGCAGGATAACTGCCCTGCTCTGACCCCAGCTGCCCCAAGGCACAGGCTGCTCATCCCCATGGCAGCCAGGAGAGATGGCCCCACATGCCTGCACTCTGGAAGCAGCATCCAGATATGGCCTGGAGAAATCTTATCTCAAGGAAGGGGCTGTGCAGAGAGGTGAGGGTCAGACCAGCTGTGCAGGGGCCTCATTCCAGCACGCCTGGAGCTCAACCAGCAGAAAGCGAGGCACAGCCAAGCTCTGCTTAGCACCAGAATTCCTGCTCTGGCAGGCCCTTACTTGACCACATCTTTCAGGAAAGCAGTAGTGAAGTAGTGGTTGGCGATGTTGCCTGCGTTGAAGAGCAGCCGCCCGTCCGGGCCCCGTTTCTGGGCAGTGGCCAGGGAGATCTCGCTGTACTCCACCACCTGGTACACGCCATCCACCCGGCACACCACGCCCACCGGCTCCGTGGGGTTGGTCTTCTCCACCACCTGCCCGAGGGAAGCACTGTCAGGAAAGGCACCCAAAGCCCCACACTTCAAACACACTCCCTTGTAAACAGTGGGCCCTGATGAAGCTTTTTCCTCTGCTGGGATAGGGATATGCTGGAGCCCTCCCTTCCCCGGTGCTTCTGGCAGTGGGAATTAGAGGAGGCTGTGATGGCAGGGCTGGGTGCAGGTGTCAAGACACACCCAGAGGGCACAGCAGCATGTGGCACCAAGCCAACGTGCAGCTGGCAGCAGGCATGGATATTTTTAGCCAGGTTGCTATGCACAACCAGAAGGTTGCCGGCTCAGCAGAGCCATCCCCCTGACCTTCCTCTCCTCCTTGCACCTCACACACCTCCATCTAGGCCTGGGATACCGCAGCAAATCCCTATCCATCACTGTCAGCACAGAGTGGTGGCATGCAGGGGCACAGGGCTTTCTCCTTTCTGCATACTAAGGTTTATTTCCTCTTTCTTTTGTGCAGGCCAGGAGGAGAAACTACCTTCCCTTTCTCAGCTTACACTCTGAAAGCTTCAAGGCCAGTAAGTCCTTTCACCTGTTTGCCAGAGCCGAGCCCAATGCAAACAAAACCTTTGGCTGTCAAGCCAGTCTTTAAGTAAAGCTTTGAGCATGCAGTGTCCTGTCCACAAAACACGAGGCTGGGTTCATCGTCAGCTGCACCCACCACATCCTGGTCTGGTGCCCAGGATGTCAGGCTGGGGACAGCTGGCAGCCCATGGCAAGGATCCTGTCTGCCTGTGCTACCCACAGCCACCCGGAAAAGAGCTGCCCAGCATCTCACTGTGAGCCAGGCAGCCACACAGGGATCCCAGGCAGCCTCCTGGCCCCAGGGACTTGGGGACCTCTGAGCCCTGGGCCTGCTGGTGCCACATTCCTATGCAAGGCAGAAGAGCAGTGCCAGGCATCCTCCAGGATGCCAGCGGCAGGCAGGACTACCCGAGGGGCAGCTGGGACTCTGGCAGCATGTGTTACTTCACCAGTGAGCTCCAGGTACTCAGCTATCCATCCCTGTTGTGCAAGCTGGCAAATGAAGGGTGAAAAGTCAGAGAAGTCAGGCAAGCAGCAGGACAGACCCCACCGAACTCTGCAGAAGTTACTCCCAAAGCCATACCTTGGCCCCACAGTCTGCTCCCTTCTCCAAGCAGAACCCGATGAACCGGGGGTCAGCCACCTTGACCAGGATGTTGTCCACACAGTAGACATGGACACTCTGCACCCCCCTGTGCTCCATGTCGTCCATGATGCCATGGGAGCCCAGGGCCCGGTAGAGGCCCCCGTTGCCATCTGCAGAGGGAACACATCACTGGGGCTGCAGCAACGCTCCACTGTCCATCAGCCATCACGCTCATCCTCCTTCCCCATGGGCTGATGTGGAGGGTCATCACTCAGCCATACCCCACCCTGGTCCTTCCTGCCAAGACAGACACCTCCCAGCCTGAGTCAGACGTGGGCCAGAGCACAGCAAAGGCTGCAGCTCCAAAAGCTGGTCCTCAGCACCATGCCTCACCCCTAGCCACCAACCTGGTGCCATAGCAATCTTGCCCTTCTCCTCCAACAGGATTTTCCCATCAAATCCCAGGGCAGGCAGCATGCCCTGCTGGAAGAAGATGACGTTCTCCTTCTTTAAGCCAAAATACTGATGTTTCTGGAAGAACTCCTTGGTGGACTCCATGGTGCGGCCACTTGTCATGATGTACCTGTTGCAGAGCAGAAGACACTCAGTGAGCAGGGAGAAGGCAGGGTCTTACACCCCTCATCAAAAATGTGGGGAACACCCAGGACAGGCTTTTTCCCTCTCCACACTTAGGAGGATCTGACCCACTGTGATCCCACTGCTTTCACAAGCCAACAAAGGGTTTCACCCTTCCTTGCAACCTGTATGTCCAAAACTGTACAACACCCAGCATGGGACACCCATCTGCAGTGGCCAGCTCTTGCCTTGTCAACAAAGCACCTCAGCAGCTTATCTCCCAGCCCTCTGCCCTGCATGGCTGCTGTTTCACATGGGTACATGAAAGCCTTTCCTGAGGGTCGTGGGACTGAGTCTGACAACGTGGGACCTGCCAGTGCCACCATGAGCCTTGAACCACTCACTCTAAGGGGCCATACCCACAGCAAAGCGCTGGCATCAACAGGGGCTATGCCAGTCCGTGGTCCTTGGGCTGCCGAGGGGCTCTGCATCAACCCAGGGGCTACTAAGGGAAACTGCACAAACTCAGGCTAACCTCGGGCTGCCAAAGGGAACTGCACCAACCCAGAGGACTGCGGGCTGACACCCACAGGGCTATGCCAATCTACTGGGCCTTGCTCTATCAGTGCCAGCCGGACGCTGCCGAAACCACCCCATGAGCCGTGTCCCCCCGAGGCCGGGGCTCACCAGGGGATGTGGCAGGGTGTGCCGTGCTGCTCCTCCGCCAGCTGCTGCAGCCGCCGCAGGCGCTGGGCCTGGAGGTGGAAGAGGGTTTTGCGGGAGGGCAGCCCCACGTTGCACATGCCCTTGGGGTAGGGGACGCCGAGGCGGGTTCCCTGCCCGCCGGCCAACAGCAGCACGGCCACCCGGCTCGCCGCGATCTCCGCCAGCCCTG
>VZTZ01036310.1:19041-66588 GCA_013400955.1 Drymodes brunneopygia
AAAAAGCCCCAAATCCTCCCCTGAAGGCGCGGGCGAGGTGCGTGCGGAGGAGGAGTCAGCGCAGCGGGGCCCGGGAGCCTTGGGGCGTCAGCAGCGATGTGACACGCACCCCTCGTGCCGTCATCGGGGTGGCGTGGTGTCCCAGAATGACAGAATGGGCTGAGTTGGAAGGAAGGGACCCTCAGGAGCGCAGCTCCCGGTCCTGCACAGGACACACCCACGCCGTCTGCCCGGACACCTCTGGAGCTCTGCCAGGCTCGGTGCCGGCACGCGGCAGCGTCAGAGGGGCTGCAGCCCTAAAGCTGCTCACCCGCCCCGCCTCGGCCCACGCGTCCCCCGGCCGTGGGCCTTGTGCAACCCCGGCTCTCGGGGGAGCTCCCTGCGTCAGCAGGCGGGTTTGTCTGCGGGGATCATCGTTCTGGGAACTCCGAGCCAGGGTGGGACGCGCCCCTGAGTCAGCGGTGCTGCCGCAAACCGAGCCCCGAGTGACCGGGAGGGGACACGGGGGGCACCGACCAGGCAGAGCCCACCCCGGGAAGAATGCCTGGGGACGCTGTGGACAGGGAACTGGGGGTACAGTTAGAGGAAACTGAGGATTTTTATTAGGGTCTTAACAGGAGTTACAACAGTAGGGAAATTACAGGGTAAATCATAGTTACTGCTCCGTGGATGGAATGCGGTTGGCATGACTTGAAACCTATTCCACGATGATTCCCCATACACACATATGGTAATGGGGATGGAATGGAGCGGGGAAGCAAAGTGGAGACAGCTCAGCCAGACTCTGTGGAAATCCTCGCAGGGAGGGGGAACTCGATGGTGGTTTGCAGCTGATACTTTGCAGGGGTACTTTGCATATCTCCTGTCAATCACAGGAGACAGGGGAAGATGTCCTGCTGCTGAGCCAACAGCTGTGGTGAAATTCCTCTCCTTAGATGAATTTGCTTCGTTGAAGCCTAATAATAATATCAATAGCCCCCTCCATCCCACAGTTCCCCTCCTCCAAGCTATAACCACCCCTCACTGGAACTGGAAGGAGTTCTGATAGCCACAGGTGCCAAGCACAAATAGGAGTGCTGCTGTGGCTGGGTCACAGTCCTGTCCCCCCAGAACTTGCTCAGCTCGATGACATTCCAGTGTCCCACAAGAAGGGCACGCGGGACAACCACCCCGTACTGAAGCATCATTTATTAATCACCTGCATCAAGCACACATCTGCTCAGCAATGGTGCGTGACGGGATACAACAGTTGACATCTAACCCGAGGGGAGGCACATGGGTACAGGATCCAGCACAGCAGGAGGAAGTGTACTGACCCCTCTGGAAAGAACCCGGGAGCAACACGGGTTATTGTTGTTACGAGGCTGAAGACCAGTGAGAATAAAATTAGGAATACAGCTAAGGTTGGAGCTGACTTGTGCTTTGGCCAGTGATTTAAACACCAGTTACCCTATGATGAGGGTAGGACTGTGCAGGTTGGTGCTACACTGAGGGTTACTGGGAGGGAGCAGCAGAGACCAGGAAACCCAGCGAGCATCTGAGTGGAAAGCCTCAACACCTCTGCACCTCAAGCAGGCAGTGATCTGGAGATGAGGAAAGCCAGGCCCATCCCGGTTACCACCACAGATGCCTTGGACTGAATCACCACACACACTTCAGATAAAATCTAGAGTTCAGAAACTCACAGGTTTTAGCAGGGCTAAAACTAATGCCAAGATACCAACAGGTCGCTGAGACACCAGAGTGAGCTTCATCTTGACAGAAAAATTCTCTAAAAGCAGAGGATGAGGAGTAACAATACAGTACTCCTAAACCTCCCTGTACCCCACAGCCTGCACAAAGGTGGATCAAGTGACAGGACAGGGATCAATATCTTCAACTCTTGCCAGAAGGAATATAAAGAAAAGCAGCTTGGGGGTTTTTACCCAGCTCTGTGCTCAAGCCTGGTCAATGAACATCTGGAGAAAAATATCTGGTAGGAGGAGTTTGCATCTTGAGGATTTATTTAGCCCCTGTTAAAGAAGCTGAACAAAACCCCAGCCAAACTCTGGTGGAAGAGCTGCCCTGCTGTGGAACAGGCTGTAGCTCCTCTCTGAAGATCAATCCTGGCACAGCTCTATCTTTAGTTGAAAATCCAGAGTATAATTCTGACTGAATAAGTCATGCTTGAAAGATGACACAGCAGCTCACAGTCCTAGACAAATGCATGTGAGAACTTAAAACACATTTAAGTTCCATACCTGCATCCCAACATCTCCCTGTCCCAGTGCTGCTGGAGGTGACAGAGCTCACACCCTGCACCCAGGGGAGCTCCCTGTGGCCCCACCTGGGCTGGCACTCAGCAGGGCAGGAGCTCTGGGGTCTGCTCCTGACAGCTCAGTGCTGCTGACACGGTGGCATTCTCCCTGTGCATGTCTGGACCAAAGTGCTTTGACTCCTGGCTCAACCCACAGGGACAGCAGTGACACAGAGCTGAGGAGGTCAGCCAAGACAACCATACTTCAAATGCTGCTCTCCACACGGGAAAAACCCTCACCCAGTTAATCATTCAGTTCCTCCCAGACACTAAAAGGTGCTTCACTAAAAGGACAGTTAAATTAAAAGCAATGAATCACACACCCCATTTATGCAAAAGCTGCTTAACAGCTATGTACACCAAAGTAACATCATTCCCAGAAAAATCTGATCAGCAAATCACACCTTAAAATGCATTGTGGGATTTTATTTTTTGTCCTTCCCCTGGCAAGCCCACTGTCTCAAAGGCAACAGAAGAATTCAGAGATTGGTCCTTTCTAGGGGAGTTTGGGAAGGGCCACAGTAGACAGGACTATATACCAGCAGAGAGAGGAACTCAGACTCATGAAATGCTACAGACATTGGATCTCCTGACACACCACGCACAGGGCAAAAAATGAAGAGGAACTTTTTACGTGCAGGATTCCAGCAAGTCCAGCATCAGCAAGATGCAAACAGTAAACTGCAAGGTAATTCAGGAATTATTCCAGGGAAGGTCAGGGATGGTTCAGGCAGCTGTCTGCACATATATCAGCTGAAGAAAAGAATTCAGGAGGGCTTTCCTCCTCACTAAAACTGGCGCCAAGACTACAAGCCCGAATACGCTGGTGACTCTCTAAGCAGGGCTGTTTCACACAGGAGCAGAGTGCCCACTCTGGAGGGAGAGGCTCTGCTGGGTGCACAGGTTTGGAAATCCCTGGGAAACAGCCTCTGCCTGCCCTGTGGCAGCAGCTGACTGCAGCCACGGGAGCAGAGCGTGCTCTGGGGGGAAGCGATGCTGCTCACCACAGTGCCTTCCCCAAAGGCATGTGGCTCTTGTCCCTGACACTGGGAAAGACCTTCTCCCGACCGGTCCAGTCTGATGACTGATAAAGCCCTTTCCATACAGGATCTCAGATTGCCTCAAATCCTTTTTGTAACCTATGAAGGACCAAAAGTGTCAGTGCTTCTAATCTACAAATCTTAATGGGTTAATGCAAAACCAAAACACACAACACAGAAAAGCCAAGCGTGGGACCTACAATGGGCAAATACTTGTTCTTGTAAGACTCCCAGGGCAGGAGTCCTGCTGTGACACAAAGAATACTGTGTGCTGTAGCACTCCTTTCCCAAAATATCACCGAAAGACGCTTACGTATCACAGATGATTTGGCATCAGAGCTGGGGAGCATCAGTGCCAGCACAGGGTATGTGCTAGAAAGATCAATCCACGCGGCAGGGTTTTCACATCTACTCAGGCTACAGAGTGCTTACAGGTTGTGTTGGGACTGAGGCTGGCACTGCTCTGACCAGGTCTCCACCACCAGTCTCAGCCCACCCCAGGCATACAAGCAGGCTCAGCTCCCCACAGGCAGTATCATCCACACCTCACTGCCTCAGCCCAGCATCAGCTGCATGGCTCTGCTCAGGTAAGGACGACAGGGTAACCCCATAGGGCTCAGCAGAGCCAATTTCACTCCCTCTGCTCTTAAGTGAGAAGACTCAAAATTCCTCCTGGTCTGGTTTAGAGAGGATGGTGTTTCTGCTGCTTTATTTATAACAGGTATCAACAAAAAGCAGGCAAGCCTTCCTCCTCCTCCTCCTCCTCTTCCTCTTCCCCCACACTGGAGAGGACTACTTGCCTTATAGCTTAACAAAGAAAACCTCTCCCCGCAGCCAAGCCCAGCGCTAAGTCCAAGATTTTGGTCTCACTTCAAATCACTGAAAAGCCCTTGCCAAGATCTGCTCAGCCTCCCGGGCTCCCCCTGTCATCACTGCTGCCCCCGGGCAGAGCCACACCCCCTGTAAACGAGCAAGCACAACACACGCACAAGCACACGCTGAAAGCCGTCCCGGCCTCCTCGGCACATCACAAAGCAGCAGCAAAATTTCAAAGCCCATTCAAGTCCTTTGCATCTCTCCTTCACAGATGACTTGGAAGCAGGGCTAGGAAGCTCTTTTGCACATTCAACTGTAAAACGTGAGGAAGAGGAGCAAGACAACTCTCCTGATTGTTGCTACTGCCTACAGCAAGTTTTGGTACAGATATCCTCTCTTATAGGCACTCAGTGGGTAAAACGTAGCCACAACAAACTTGCCATCAAAAATCTTTCCGGTCAGCATTTTTTGGGCAGATTTGGAATCACCAGCATTTGCATATTCAACAAAGACCTGAAAGAGAGAGAGGAGAAGTAGGACTTCCAGTGCACCATGCCACTTGCCCATCCCACCCCTGCAATGGGGGAAACCATTCCTAAACAAATTTTTCCCCTCCATCCTTGGCTGAGCAGAAAGCATTGGAGCTAAGAGCTGAATCTCTAAACTGGGATTTTATCTCCTGCTCCTCCATTTGGTAAGGTGGGAGAAAGTATGCCGGTGGTCTGTATCCTCAACAATTCCTCTCCCACCCATTGGCTTCTCCCCTTCTTTCCTTCCATCCATGCTCAAGCTGTTTGGGCACCTCCCAGGTTAGGTAACCTTACATAACCAGGAAGGAACGTGTGCTGTCCTTCAAAATAGCCATTTATTTTTAGCACTGCCATCAGCCAGGAGATTTCCAGGCACTGAGCAGCAGTCCTGCAGCACATGGAGTGCATGTAGGAACACACAGCTTCTTCCTTCCATTAACTTACTTGGCCTTTACCAGGATTCTCCTTTGGAATAAGCAAGGAAACTACTGGTCCGTATTTCTGACACTCCTCCCTTATGTCTTCCAGGATATCTGGGAAAGGAAAGAGCAGGTTGTCTTTCACTTTGCAAACTCAGGTGAGCCAAGAAACAAGTGAAGGCAAGATGAACACATCAAGAACACCCAGACACCAAATACTCCTTTCCTCTCAGTTTAAAATAAACAAGCACAAGGTGACACTGCTTAAGAGCCATGTAATGAGATGGAAGTGCCTGAACTGAGACCTGCAGGCAGTGAACCTCCAGCAGCAGGTTCCAGGAGCTAAAACACTGGGGTTTCATGAGTGCCTGCTATGGCACTTGGAGGAGGGGAACTGAAGTAGCTGGCACAAACCCTTCTCTGTGAGGGCAGAACTCAGCCTTTCAGCTCGTGTCCCCAGAGCTCTCTTGTTTGTGCTGCTCACATGGATTTGACAGCAAGCAGAAATGCAAATCCCACCACCATGCCTGCCATCTACCACTCTTTAGGGACTCCAGTGAGATATTTTAGTTCTCTGCTGAGATCCTGGATAAATTCATAAGCAAATGTTTAAGGATCTGTGCTATTGGGCTTCAGAGTCCTGTACATATTCAGCTGAAGCTCAGAGCCACAAACACATTGTGAATTTGGTGGGGATCTAACCAAAGAAGAAAATAAAAAGAAACATTTTTTTTAAAATCTGGGATCCTTCAAGAATTCCCTACAAGCTCTAATTTCTCTCTCAATCTCAGCCTATTCTCTGTTGGTGCATTTGATCCCCTGCTACCATATCTCAGCTGAGCAGCTCTTTTTTGCTGTTCTTGTGCCTATTAATTGCTCACCTGCTCTCTCTCACATCCCCAGAGCCAAACAAAGCAGAGCCTGTAAGACAACACTGCTATATGTGAATTGCACCAACCTTCATATTCTTCTTCACACTGCAGAGAAGCATCACTTAGAACATTTAGCAGCCTCAGCACAGGTGTGGGGAGCATCACCAAATCTTCAATATGGGGAGCTGTTTGACACCCACAGAATGAAAGAAACAAAGTCAATGTCAAAGGAGCAAGCAAACAGGAAGGTGACTCAATGTGCATTGTGATACTCAAGCACTTACTGCTCTTTGCAGTACAGTTTTGCTTCTCTCCACTATTAACTGCATTTATAGTCTGAATTCTCCATTTCCATCTTCTCTTTACCTGTGCACTGAGAGACTCTTCCAAAGGGTTCACTGCAGTCTGCAATTATTTTGATGCCAGCATCTCAAATTGCTTTTAAAATTAAGGCTAGAATGGTGCCTACTTAGCCCAGTCTCAGAAACTGATGTGACCTCAAGAACTATGCTAGTTGAACAAAATACCCCATATATATGGAGATGTGAGAAGATCAAAGAAATGCTCTGCAACTGCCTCTCCTGTCATTGCTCCCAGACAAGCTGAAAACAGGCTGGCCAGCTTCTCTCATTCCAATTCTCTTCAGCTGTACTAAGGCACAGGCCTCAGATCTCCTTAGAATATCTTTTAGCTCTTCCTTGAACACCATATAAACCCTCCTCCCCTCAAAATCCAACTGCAGTCCACTGTTTTGAAGACTACCACACTTAAGCTACTTAAACAGTGCAATGCTGTAGAATCAGGCATGGCCACAAGGTGTGTGAGCAGTGATCCTGTGAAGGACTTCACAGGAGCAGAAATAAAACCCCCTGTGTGTGCTGGACATGGGGCACTTGGCTCTAGAAAACAAGCAGCTCAGGGATGGCCTGGAGCAGTGTGCAATAGATGCCACTGTGGGAGAAGGAAAGGCTAATGACAAACTATGAGAGTCACATTCTGAGGATAATCAGTCCTCCAGAAACTCAAAGCCAAAGGGACAGTGCCACTTTGCCAGGAAAAAAGTTGATTTCATGTTCCTGTACATTAGTGACAGGCCATTAATGAATTTAAGATCTGGGCACCCAACTTGCAATACTTGGATAGTGTTAATGTGTTTATTTGTTTTGGCAGCTACAGCAGCTGAACACAATAGCAGGACCTCACAAGCTCTGCCGCTTGACAGGGAGAGGGAAGAGAAAAGGGAAATGGCTTCATTTCTCCAGTCTGAGCCTTCTGACCATGCGTACAAAGTGAACTGTTATTTCCTAGGGAATACTTTTCCAGGCTAAGCACACAAAGCCTGTGAAGGAGCTGACACCTCTGCCAGGCACAGTCAGATGTTGATCTTTGCAAGAAGAGATGCAAGCAAGCACAGAGGCTGTAAATCTCCTGCTTGTCATGGAAAAGCCCTTATGAAAAGCTCAGAGTGTGAAAGAGTTATCAGTACTCATCAGTATGGATGATGCCCAGACAGCTCTCAGGGGAGCCGTTTGAGGAAAGGTGCTGCTTTCAGATAAGCAGGCATGTTCCAGCTCCAAGTGCACCTCTAGGACTATTCTTCCACAGGACTATTTGCAACCAACACATATCAGATGAATTGAAGACTGAAAGAATATTTAAGTGTCACCATGGCCTTATATGCTGCCCCTTTTATTCACAGAATCATAGAATTGTTTAGGTTGGAAAAGACCTTTTAAATCATGAACTCCAACCCGGAATGGTCAAGCCCACCACTAAACAGTCCCCAGGTGTCACATCTACACATCTTTTATGGGCATAGTGACTCCACCCACCACCCTGGGCAGCCTGTTTCAATGCTTGACAACCGTTTCACAGAAGAAATTTTTCCTAATAACCAATCCAAACCTCCTCTGGTGCAACCTGAGGCTGTTTCTTCTTGTCCTGTCAGTTGCTACCTGAGAGAAAAGACAGACACTAAAGTAAACCTGTCCTTCACTTCCTATGTCTTTTTCCAGAGAGGGAGACAAACCAACTCCCAGAACTCAGAGACACCTGGCCTTCTTGTACCCAAGTGACAAATACGTTTCTTGCAGTATCCCTCTGCCCTAGGATGTACTTTCTGCTCAGCTCTTCTGCTCCTCTGCAAATGCCAGGCGACACCAACCACACTGACAACACAGGAAAGAACTTGATGAACTGGAAAGTCAAGACTTGGGTGCAAATGACAAGGAAAGCAATTCTCAGCTGTCTTTGCTCTAAACAGAAAAGCTGTGTCCAAGTGAGAGGCAATGACAGATCATTTTCGGACTTGCTGGGAAAGCAGCAGAAAATGCTTCTTTGTGCAGACAAGCGTATGTGCAAGCCTGGCAAAGAAAAGAAGCAGCGAAGAGAACAAAGAAAAATGGAAGCTGTTATATAAACTTGGTGCGCTAACGATAGAAGCACCTTCCTCGGTACAGTTAGAGGTCTGTGTGTTTAAAACCAGCCCAGAAGGCACTGCCAATATAAAATTCCCTCTGCTCTAAAGCAGTACTGGCTGCAAGGTTCAGTGCAGCTTCATGGAAGACAGCTTTGATTGTAACAGCCTCAGTTTCTGAGACACATGTGAAGTTTGAAAACAGGAATGAGTTTGTTACCTTTGCCTAATATACAGAAATATCAGTATCTATAAGAAGCAATAATTAATAATCTTCACTGCAAGGTACACGAAGGAGCTTAGAAAAGCAGAGCTAAGATTCAAGGGTAAATGCTAGCTCAGCCTGAACCATTAATTTATGCTGCAGAAAACCTGAATTCACAGCTCCTCACTGGTGTTCTTGAAAGCAGATGAGCTCTGGAGAATGCTACTGTGTGGCATTTGGAACAGAAAACAGGGAGGGACACAAGCCTGAACGGGGAGATCTCAGCCCACCTTTTGCTTGACTGCCTGCAAAGCACCTGGGGAGGTCTTGAGGAAACACCACTGTTTTATTACATCAAAGGGACAGCACCAGATGAAAGCCACAGTGGCATCTGTCCATGACGTGGCACATGAGTGACTGCAGAAACAGGCTCACACCACACAGACAGACTGGGACTGTCTGACCTGTGCACAGGTAGCAGCAGGTGCCACCACCAGCCACTGCCCAGGGCACTCACATTCCTGGTGATTTCTGAACTGGGTAACACTTGGCATAAGAAAACCCATCCACTCACCATAAACAGCACTGCACTCTTCAAAAGTACCTCAACAGGCAGAATGTTAGATAAATATCCTGGTTATTTCTGTGCCCTCAGGTGAATGCTGCTGCCAGAACACTCCTGAGGGCAGAGTCCAGCTAGGAAAAAGCGACAGCCTGTAGGGCTGGAGGAGGAGGGCAGCAGTGAGAGCCCAGGCATCACTCTGACCTCCCTCCTGTGGTGCCATGGAGAGCTGGCAAGTGCCACGCAGGAGCAGCAACGAGGCCAGACTGAGGAACAACTGTTAATTGCCCTCTGTGCTGCTTCCAGCACATGCTGACAGTCCTGAGCAGGGGCCACAGGCACAGCTTACCAAAGGGAATGCTGAAGAACGGGCTGCATAAAGCCTTCTCAGCAGAGGCTCGTTTTCCTTGGTCACAATGAAGCATGCTGCAAGAGAAGACACCTTTATGTTCATGCATGTCACGTTCCTGCACAAATTCCACTCAGGCTGGAAGCCAACACACAGGAACAGCCTGTCTCAGGGTGGTTATGGTACAGGGAGAAGAGTGGGAAGCGCATCCTGCAATTTGCAGCTGAAGCACACTAGAAGGATCCCCTGAGAGCATATTGGGTAGATGGTAGAGCAGGCTTTCCTTCTCGATGTCTTTCAGCACCAAATAATGGAAATTGCTCACTTACAGGTCTACAAGAACACAACACCAGCTCCACATCCTCATCCCACATCTCAGGCATACATGCAATCTCATGGGAGTGATCACGCTCCAAGGTGCTCCCACATGTTTTCACAAATGGGATTCAAAGCAGCTCATAACTCAGAGCTTGCTTGGCTTTACCAGGGGTTCCAAACACTATTTCTGCCACATTGTGTCCTCAGTCCCTCCGTAGCCTCAGAGCACAGTCACAGGACAGTGAAAACAATCCCCTTGGCAGACTCCTCAAGAGTTGCGAAAGTGCCTTTGAATCTTCACAGCAGTGGTGAGCAGCACTTTCTGCCCCCTCCCTCATGTTTATGATAACAATCCCCAAAAGCAACAGTCTCCAAGTACAATCTCTTGGCTGCAAGTGCAAAGCACTGAAACAGCAAATGATAACATAATGACTGATACTCTCTATGTGCTTACTCCAAATTGTGGCAAAATCAGAGGAACTGAAACATCTCTGCTAATGCTTGCAGCAACACAGTGGGAGATTTAAAAAAAAAAAAAAAGCAAGCCTTAGGTGTGGGGTCTAAGTTGCTAAGAGCAAGGCTTGACTTTACACAGCACATCTTTAAGCAACAGTTATCAAATATGCTACAGTACCTTTTGATAAGGTCTCTGAGGTGATAAGCTGGAATGGCTGAATTAACCACCCCCTCACTGGCAAATATGCGGTCAATTATGGCAGAACTGTTTGTCTGGAAAGAGAAAGAAACTGTGATTAAGGAGGTAAAAACCAGACTGTGCAAAGCTTGCAATATCCTACAGTTTTCCAGAGTGGGTGCAGAGGGCTGTGGTTCTCTGGGGTTTTGTGAGAGATCCCCAATGCCCAAGCCTCACATGTTAAACTAGAAGGCTCACATCAAATTAACTTTTTCCCGTTTGCTAGCAAAAGTTGGAAATTTACACTTGCAGGAAACTCTTCTGTTACTGTGGAGATTGTGATGCTGAAAGGATACTCTTTCTGAGAAGGGGAACACAAAAAGTTATTTCACACAGAACAGAGGCCCAGGCTGACAATACAGAGCCTTCCTATTGTTTTCTCAGGATACAGACATACAAGAAGATCCCCAAATTACAGCTAACATTAAACTAAACCCAGCAAATAATTCCTCTGTCATTGTACTGCTGAACTGGCTGACAGCCATTAGCCATTGATTTTGTTCTTCCTCCTGTGCCACAACTACAGCCAGCACAGCTTGCCTACCAAATCTAGGCAAGACACAGGCTCCAAACAGAGACTCCTGGAACACTCCTGTTTCAGTAACCTGAACACAAGTGGCATTCAGACATGTCAGTCCCACAGGGCAGGTGGGTCTTTAAGGCTCTGCAATCTTAATTCTCAAGGCAATAGGATTAGACAAACATCCTGGAAACACTGCCTAGTTGCCAGGTGCTACCTCACAAATGCAGATTACGAACAAGAAGCAGGATTCGTTTGGTGCAAGCAAGAACTGTCTCACCTTCCATTCCTGAGATTGGACTGTATGTTTCAGTTTCATTCCTGAGAACATTTCCAGTAAAACGATTCCCAGACTCCACAGATCCACAGCAGAGGTACATTCTGTCTCACTCTGGAGCCCTGCCTGCGCCAGGCAGTTCTGCAGTTCTGCCTCTGGAGCCCGATACCCGTCTGTTTGAATATATTTCACATCCTGCAGGAGACCAAACACACAGAAAAAGTTGATTTTCCACCCTCAGGTTCTCCACTCTATCCTTAAATCAATTTATCCTGGTATCCTTCCAAAGGGGTCCCCAGAATACTGTTGCTAAATTGACAGAAAGCATTGTACAGCCAGTTGTGTGAGGCAGGCAGTTTAACTTCCCTGTACTGCTGTGCTGAGGAAAAACCAGGACTGTCTGGAAGAAAAACATCTCCCAGCAAAACAGCACTAACATCTGAACTCTGAAAGACAGCACTGCTGGGAAGAAAGGGCTGGATGTCCTTGTGGGCTAGCCCTTTAACCTCTCCTACATGCAGAAGATGCTAGAAGTTTTGGGATAAGGGCTGGGCACCCACAATATGCTCAAAGCCGTTACTCAAGTGCTGATGTTCTCCGGAAGCATGCAGCTAAAATGTTCAGACAAGGAAATCATCAAAGGCACTCCCATGCACCTCTTCCATCTCCCTCTGAAGCCTCAAGTGCTGCAGCAATCAATACCTGCCCAGCTGCCATGGCTGGCACAGGGAGAAGAAATGCCCACACACTACCTGCTCCAAAGAAAAGAAGGCGTTATGGAACCACACAAGTACTGGCTGGAGGGGCTGCTCTGAGGGCTCCAGTCCAGTCTCCTGCTCCCAGGCAATACCTGGTCAGTCAGCTGTGGCTTTGTTCAGCCAAGTCTTTTAAGTGTCCAAAGACAAACTGCAAACTGGGTCTAGGTCTTTTTAACATGTGGGAGCTCATTTTAGACACACTGAGGCAACTCAAGGAATGACAGAAGAATATGCAAGCCTACTTCCTCCTGGATAAGGCACAGGATTAGGAATTCTTACCACGAGAATATATTCAGACCAAGATTATGTAGTTCTCTGACTGAAAATAAGGTTCATAGAAGACATCTTCTGGCAACAGAGCTCAAAAGTGGTTTATGAACTTAAAAATGATACACAAACTGCTCATCCGTGTCCCTCCTGCTATCAGTAGGGAGCAGAACCTCCAGCAGCTTGGCAGCCCCCCCAAACAACATTCAGAGATAGAGAAAACACTGTGGTCAATGGCACCAGCAAAAAGAGCGAGATGGAATTTCACTCCTACCACCTAAAGCATTTTGAGAGCTGTAAGTGGTTGAGACCTTGCTCTGTGTACAACCATTCCCTGTTAAATGGTAATGGCAGGAAAATTTGTTTAAGGAGAAGCTTGGCAGGGCTGTCATAAATAAAAGTAGTATGGTCTTTGACTCAGATAAGGAAATTATGCATGTAGGCTGCGGCCCAAGGCAGGGGTGGGGACGGGACACTGGTACCTGGAGCACATTCAAAGCAAGGTCAGAAGGTTCACCCATAAAAACAGCGTGTTTCTGAGAAAGGGCAAAGGAAACTCGGCCCAGAGAAAGCAGACTGGAAGAAACCACGGAAGCAAATAAAACACCCCATCATCTATTATAAAGCAACTCATACAGCAAGCAGGAAAACACAGACCTGAATTAAATAAAAATATCTGCATTAGACACAGGACACCAGGAGAGTGCATTTTGCTGATAGACAGCAACAGATCACCACCAGAAACTCAGCCAAGAACGTGGGAGAACTGAAGACAACATGGGGGAGTTAAGAAGTCCAAACATTAAAAACAACTCCTGTACCAAATAATTCAGAGATAGGTCACCCACACAACCCTCTGATATTCACCATCAGTGGGTTGTGCTGCCAATACCAGGTAAACCAGTAAAAAAGTATATAAATTTAAAACTGCTAAGCGAGTGAAGTGCGTGGAATAGGGACAAATCAGGACAATGTAGGAAGGCACAGAAAAAATTACCCAGTGATTAAAGGCAAGTGTGCTACAAGGTTACTTGATGGAAAAGCTTTACTGAGACTCCTCACAGGCCGCTACTAAGAGAGGGAGGAGTGAAAAGAAGATCTATCAAGCCAACAGCAGAACCACCTGAGGCTCTCTGCTTCCATCAGAAGCCATGGAAGAGAATAAAATGGGCAAGGACAAACAACTCAGTATCAACGAAAGATGAGTGACATTAAGAAGACCAAGCAAGAACCCAGCAAATGGGACAAAGAGTAGAACAGGCAGAAATTGTCTGTGTCAGTAAAGAACAGACACTGCCCACCCTGGATCAGACTGTGGGTTTTTGATACATGTGGGATAGAAACATCCAGACTTCCTGAGGAAGGGAGGCTGCTGAAGATAGGATGAAAGTAAAGGCAAGCACAAGGACACTGCCAAAGACAACACACTTGGCTGGGGAAGCTGATGGCAAAGCCTGGATTACTACTACACATGATAAGGGATGATAAAAGGGAATTCTGCATTTCTGGGTGCTTCCACTCATCTGACAACATAAAAACTAGCAAACTTCCCACGAAGCTGAGACACCACTTTTCTCAGTGCATCATTAACATTGGAATTTATAGCACAGAGGCTAAGACATCAACAGAAACCAGAGACATGCAAGCAGAATGGGAACAGAGCTTCAGCTTCTGGGGCAGACAACATTTTAGCCTTTTCCAGTAAACCCTCAGCACCAGCTCAACTCCTGCTCTGATCAGGTCACTGGAAAAACATCATAGAGCCACACAACTCAACACAGAGCCATCTGCCTCAAGAGTAGCACATTCCAAACCTGATTCCCCTCTTTGAAGCTAAGTCCAAAGTCAATGAGCTTAAAGCACTCCTCCTCTGCACTCCACAGGATGTTTCGTGGCTTGAGGTCCGCATGCACATAGCCTTTGTGGTGCAGGAAAGCCAGGGCCTCCAGGACATCTCGGGCGCAGTGCTGGATCATCCACATGGAGCAGCCCTGATTGCTGGAGTGCAGCAGCAGCTCAGACACGCTGATGTCCAGCAGCTCCAGCAGCAGGCAGCGAGATGGGCCGTTGGCAGAGTAGTGGTTGGTGAACACGCCATAGAGTGTCACTGCAACGAGACACGGGGACAGGTGGCCAGTGATAGCGCATGGCCAGCGGCTCCCACCGCTCCAGACCCCAAAACCTGCAGGAAGCAGCTCAGATGTTTTGTAATGATGTCCAGAGAGATGGAGAACCAGGGAGGAAGAAGCAAGGGAAAACCCTATGAGCTGCGGAGGACAGGCTAGTCTCACAACACCCCCTAGGCCCTGCTAAAGTGACAGGGCTGAGTGCTCCTGCTCAGGACAATCTCTGGGACATGGATAAAGCACATCCCCGTGGGCAAACTGGACACAGTGCTACTCTTTACAGATGTGTCAATCTCATCCTGTGACAAACTTCGTGGAGTGGGATCCCAAGTGCTGTCTGAGGGTCCAGACACACTATGGCATTAAAAAGCATTTCATACCGACAGAAAGTATCAGTGGTGGGTGAACTTTAGCACTTCCAGCAATCACCTCTGACACACAGGCTTCCTCCCTTCCCATGCTCATTCTCACACATGAAGGCAGCCCAAGAGATGCAGCCCAGGAGGAACACGCTGTCCCACTACTGTCCCGCAGGGAGCACAGTCCTTGCTGGGGCTCTGGCAGCCTGCCCAAAGGTGCACTCAGGGGTGCCTTGCCTGCAGTGACCCACTCTGCCCATGTCTCCTGCCCACACTGGGGATGTCACCTGCAGATCCCCCACCCAGGGAAGGGGTGGGGTACCCAGGAGCACCCACTGCAGGGAGGCTGCTTGGGGGTGTCCAGCTAGGGGCCCTCAAATTTGCCCACTCAGGGGTGCCAATCCGAGGGGCACATTGGCCTGGGGGTGCGTTTGGGAGAGAGGCTGTCTGTATTCCCAAAGGAGCTGGGAGTTCCCCTCCCTGGCTGGGAGGGTGCTTTGGAGACACCGGTTTGGCCAGGGGGAGAGTACCCTGGGGGTGCTCTAGGGACGGAGGGTGCCCGAGAAGGGGTCTTTGGGGATCGGGGGATGCCGGGAGCGGGGGTGCCGTTACCGATGTTGCGGTGNTGCTCCGGGGTGCGGTGCCCTGTGCCCCGGTAAAGGCGGGCTCCAGCACCTTCAGCACTCGCGGGGTCGCATGCCCTCAGCCCAGACACCAACTAGGGCTCCCTTCGGGGCCCGGTCCCCTCAACCCGGGCAGGCTCCAGCACCCTCGATAGCTTCGGGGTCCCGTCCTCTCAGCCCCAGCACCACCGGAGCTCCCATTCCCACTGCATCCCCGGGTTCCGGTCCCCTCAGCCCCGGGCACAGGCAGGCACCAGCACCCTCGATAGCCTCTGGGTCCCGTCCCCTCAGCCGTGGTACCCCCAGGACTCCCATTCCCGCTGCACAGCCCGGGATCCGGTGCCCTGTGCCCCGGGACGGGCGGGCTCCATCACCCTCACCCCTCCCGGGGGTTGCCTGCCCTCAGCACAGACACCAGCCAGGGCTCCCGTCCTCTCAGTGCCAAGCACACAGGGCAGCTACCTTCCCCACCCCAATCTGGACACCACCAAACTGCCCCCCTCCCAAGGATGGTGCCAGGGTCGTGCAGGGTTCCCCTCCCATCAAGGGAATGCCACACATCAGTGGGTAAAAAATAGGAAAAAAAATTTATTGTGCAATCTTAATCTCTTGTCCCAAACCACATACACGCAGCCTGACAACATAAATAGAGGGACTGGACTGGCTGTGAGTGACGATCCTCCCTCGAGGGGAAGGGTCCCTTGGGATCACAGCGATGGAAGATGCTGGTTCTTCAGAGAGGGGCTACAAGTCCTGGTTTCCATCAACACCTACAGTGCAGTGCAGAGCTGGGCAGCAGACACACACCCGCGTCTGGGGGTGGAGGTGGCCATGCACACACAGCGTGATCACGTTGTCACAGGGTTTGTGACACCGCAGCACTGAACACAGGCTCTGCGCAACTCTGCATCCCTTCACTCTTGAGCAGGGCTTTCCCAGAGCCGAGAGCTGCAGAGTCCCAGCACCACCATGGCATCATCACACCAACAACAAGGACACGGGTGGCTGCTCCCAGGGCAAAGGGATCCATGCCCACAGCTTCCTTCCTTCAGTGGCACAGCGTGGCTTTGGGTGGTGGAAGACATTTCTTCAGCCCAACCACCCTGCGTGGCCCAGGAGCTGTGAGCCCATCCATGAGCTCCTGGGTTCCTCCAACCCAAATCGAGGCTTTGGAGCTGTTCCTCTGAAAACCACCTTTGTAGTGATGATGTACATAAAAGCTCTAAATCACAGCTGGTTCCTTGCATTGGCTTAGGTGTCCCCAGGCTGGCTAACCACTCCTGTAACCCATGGCAAAACACTAATACAGCAGTATCAAAGCATCACGTGGCTTCGTCTGTCCCAGTCTCGCAGTGACCACTGTCCCAGGAAATAGAGGCGAGCAGTGACACTGGCCTACATGGAGAGGGTTACCTCCCTGGACAGTTCTGTCCTGTCCATGGTGGCTGGGATGAGGCCAGAAAACAAGCAGGAGCTGGAAGGGGGTCTCACATAGAGCTTGGCTCCCTGCCAGAGCCCACTGGCCAGCAGCTGTGCAGTCCCAGGTGTCCAGCCCTGTGCCCTGACAGAGCCCAGGCCTTCTGCATCTGGGGCTACACTGCAAAGAGATGGCACTCAGCAGAGTAACACCATGAGGCCAGCACCTGGACACATCTGCTATCCTGGCTTGCTGGCACTAGGAACTAGGGCTGGGAAAGCCTGCTGGTACCCCAGAATGGGGTACCTTGGCAAGCACATGGCATAAGCTGGAAAATCCTCTGGACCAAGGCAGCCAGTGCAGACATGGGATGCTGATGGGCATGTGTACTTGTCATGCAGACATGGGTACACATGTCATGCAGACATGTGTACTTGTGGGATGCCCACAGGATGCTCACTCCAGCAGAACTGATGGGGTTACGGGCAGGCTGGCACTTCTTGGTCCCCAGTTCAGCAAGGCCCCTGGCTGCAGACAGGGTGGCAGTGGCACCGTGGCAGGACAGGAGCTTGGCACTGACCAGGGTGACTAGGCCCAGGATGGGGCTGCAGAAGTCCTGGCAGGGCAGGTTGTGCCCCTTCTGGCAATTTGGGGAGAAGCAGATTGTCATGGCTCCCCAGAGCCCAAACTGGGCAGCAATGGCTCCTTCCACCCCCAAGCTTCCCCCTTTCCCAAATAATCATCCCAAAAAAGGCAAGTGGCAGCAACAGACATGTTTGGGAGAGCCAGCCCCCACAGTGCCCCTGTCACAGCTACCGACTGCTACTCAAAGGATAGGAGGTCAGGATGGGTCCCCTCCACCTCCCAGCCAGGGGTACATGGCTCTGGCCGCCCTGTGCTCCCTGGTGGCTCATGCTCCAGCCCCAGTCTCCGTGAGGTCTTCTCTGTGCTGGGTGACATCTCAGCGGCCCTCTCACCCACTTGCCACTGGGTCTCCCAGCTGCCCTTATGGATGAGGTCAGGCACAGGCAAGGCACTGGTAGGCTGGTCCCCACTGGGCTCTAGGGCACCCATCACACTGGGGACCCCAGGGTATTCTGGAGGAGACGGGTCCCCCATTCCCAGCTGCTCCTCTGTGGGGTCAGTGTGGGCTGTGGGTGGTTCGGGAGGCTCCTCAGTGCCACTCCTCGTACTGGTCCCCTCTGGCTGCGGAGCAATGAGCATGTCCTGGGGGGTCTTCAGGGCGCGTGGCGTCCGCTTCTTGGTGGGGGGCGGGGGTTCCAGACGGGGAAAGGCACCCAGCCCCACAGCCCTGTAAGCACAGAGGGACAGTTGCATACAGCCCCACGCTGGGCCCCTCCAGTCCATCCCAATGGCCCTGGCATAGGGTGCACACTGCGGGGACACTCACCCGTCCTCAGCAGCTGGCTGTCCCGTGCCCAGCATGGCGCCTGCACTGGCGTTCACCTCCATGGCTCCCACGCTGGGCAGCCCGGTCGGCTCCTTGCGGCGCAGGAGGTCGTTCACCTTGGCGCCCACGGCCTTGCCCAGGTTGCGGAGGTGCTGGCTGCTGGCGGGCCGGCTGGGCTGGGGCAGGGTGCCTGCTGTGCCAGGGACGTGCTGTGCCCGTGGCGTGGGTGCCGCGCTGGCACTGGCATTCTCAAACATGCTCTGGTCCACTGGAGGGGGAAAGGGAACAGAGAGGACGTGAGCCAGGCTGCAGGGGGGATCCCAGCGGGGCCGGCCCACCAGCAGCGTGGGAAAACAATTTTGGGGACTGGGAGGATGTTCCTACAGCCCCACAGAGGCTGTGTGCAGCCAGGCCATGCCAGGACTGCACAGGGAAGTGCAAGCACAGGGGACCAGCATGGGGCAAGACAGGGTAGCAGTGAGCCCAGGGCTCCACTTTGGCACTGCCAACACCCCAAGAGCTTCTCTTACCTGACACCAAGCGACTTGGGAAGCAGGTTGTGGAAAGAGAGTGAGCGAGCATTTACCAGAGAAATGGCAAGGGGAAGAGGCTTGTCCTTTCCACACTGACAGGTGAGGTGTGCTGCCGACCCCCTGCTCAGACCTGTCAGGCTGCCTGAAGAGATGGGACTCACATGGGGGTCCCTTGTCAGCCACACCCTGGTAAAGCCACAGGGGCTTCTCTCGGGGCACCCACAGTCTGGGCTCTGCACTGCCCACCCCACCACGGTTCTCTCAGCCCAGCCCAGGCCGGGTCAGTGTGGTGCGTGGCAGCAGGCTCTTGCTGGGGAAAGGGCTCTGCAATCACAGCCCACTCTGAGCTACACTGGTTTCTCCATCATGTCTTCCCAGCAAGAGTCCTTGAAGCTGTGGGGGCTGCCCACGGCAGTGCTAGCTTAAATTCTTGTGGCTGCCTCCATGTGTGACAGCTCCAGCCAGTTCCTGGGTGAGCATGGTGCTGTTCTGGGGCCTCGCTGCCCATCAGCATCCTCTGCCCAACTCTGCCTCTGCATCCCAGGGGCACATTCTGGGACAGAGACAACCACCCCCACATCCCATGGGGGACAGGCGGAGGAGAAGGGTTCCCAGCTCTGCTTCCAACCTCGTGGTGGACTGAACTCTTACAGGGACCCCCAACTCACTGCAGGCCCTTTCCTCTGCATTCTGTGGCCCCACAGTCCTGCTGAACAGTGAGTTCCCTGCCTCCACCTGCATCATCTATCAGCCCTGGGGTCTGTCCTACAGCTATTCATCTGTGCCTGGGCATCCTCTCCTCCAGCCTGGACACCAGCTGTCAGGAGTGTGAGCAGCCTGACATCCCCTTGAAGAGCTCTCTTCTGGCTTCTCAGATGACTCCCAGCCCCTGAGAGGGACAGGCTGACCAGCAGCACAGCCAGCATCATGGTCCAGGACAAACTCACAGCTTCCCACTGCCAGCCTGTGCTCCAGCGTGGCTACCAGTGCACATTGTGCTGCCCCATCTTCCCCACACCATGGCTGCTCCAGACCAGATCCAGCACAGCTCCCACGAGGGCCACAGCTGCAATGGGTTCTGCTGCAGGCCTGAGGTGCTGCAGGAGCAGGAGCTTAAGGTCCAGGAGGCTGCAGCCCCAGGGTGCCCCTGCAGCCCCAGCAGCCAGGTGGCTGCCACGGGAGGGCACTGCTCCATCACTGCTGCCAGCAGCAGAATGAATTGTTCCAGGAGCAGCTCCTGCCCATGTGCTGCTTTTGCCTACACAACACTTGTGCCATCCTTTAAGAGAGGCTCTTCCCTACTTTTCCTTCTCCAGCAGCCAAAAATTTCCCGAGCCCCTGAAAGTGCCATTAGCATCTCTGCATCTCCATGCAGAGCTCTGCAGATGCCAGGAATCCGCTGGCACCCTCCAGCTGTTGGATCGGCCCTGAGACAAGCCTGTGCTGTGCAGTGGCTGAAGGGGAAGACTGAAGCACCTCCACTCTCAGCAATATTCTGGGCACCTTGCCCTCATGGGCATCCTGTGGCTGGCACCACAAGCAGAGGTCCCACAGGAGAGGAGGCTTAGGCTGGTGGAGGTCTCTGCAAGGCCAGAGGATGCCACCGCTGGTGCTGGCACCCAGCATGGAGAGGGAAGAAGTACAGAAAGAAGAGAGTCAGTGAGAAGAGACAACAGAAAGCCTTGAGAAATAGAAAGATTTATTTAGCAAAAGCCAGTTGACTAATGACAACACCCAAGGGTTAAGTGCACTTACATTGACAGACTGGCTTCCCAGATAGATTGAGTCAACAGTTAGTAATACGACAGTTGTAGGAAAAGAAAGGACAAAAAATATAGCTTTAAAACCCCTGTCAAGGTCCATAACAGAACTGAGAGGTTAGAGAGGAGTCCTGGAGGCAGCGCTGGCTTAGGAGGAGTCATTTACACATGTACACCCATGGTGCAGCATGGGGCTGGCAGGATCCCACTCAGCCCCAGCAGCACCCCCTTGGCATGTGGGGCACCTGCCAGTGTCCCCTGTGGGCAGGAGCCTGAGGCCACAGCTGGTGCTGACAGCCCCTCACAGGACACAGCCTGAGCAGCAGGGATGGACCAGAGCAGTGCCTCACGAGATGGCTCCCCTCACCTGCTTCCTGAGGCAGCCCAGCCTGGAAGTGACCTCTGGCCTGCTGTTGCTCCTCCCAGGCTCTCCCTTCATCTGCTCCATGTGCAAAGCTGAGCTCCTGCTGTCCTTTCCCCTGAATGATCTGTCTGCCCACATGGAAATTCCTGTCCAAGCTCAACCCTCCCTATCCTGTAAGCGCCATGCCTTGGGTGTGCTGTCATGCCCACTGCTTTCTCCTAGCTGGACCAGCCTCCCAGCCCTTGCTTTCACCTTCAACTGCTGCAGGCTGGCAGTGCGATGTCGGGTCCCCAGCAGAAGGGCTGGCACAGCTCTGCCCACAGCCATATGGGACAGGGCATATGGAGGTAGAGGTGCCTAGAGGACGGGAGCACCACATACCAAACAGCACCCTCTCCCACTCTGCCTGCTCTGTGGTTAGTGCAGGAGCTCCCCTGGACACCAGGGCACTGCTGGGGACACTGGAACATGTCCTCCTTTCCTTCTCACTAGACCCTCTAGCTCTCCAAGTCCATCTGGTCCTATTGTGTGGTGGAGGGTGCATAGTACAGCTTGTGCTGACTCCAGGGGTCTCATCCACACATCACTCCTCAGCAGCCCTCAGTCCCAAAGGGACTGCGCAGAGAGAAGTGATGAACCTTCCTCAGCAGCCAGGCTAAGCCCTGGAGGAGAGCAAGAGCTGGTGTCAGCCAGGCGTTAGTTGCAGGCAGATCGAGCAGAGACAGAGCTGGCGAAGGTGAGAGCAGCAAGGCAGGCAAAGCAAAGCAGAAGCAGGATAGGAAAGAGGATGGGGAGAGAGACAACTGTGCCAAATCCCCAGCTCATCAAGTGCTTCCACATGAAGCAGGGTGGACATCAGGACTTTGGTTCATACCCCTTCAATCATGGCCTCTTAGAGGCTCAGCACCAGGCAGGTGATAAAAGTGTTTGCAGAAAAGAAACAAGCTCTGGGTCCCCTGAAGGCCCCCATAGAGGGCTTTCAGCCATAAGCATCTCGAGGGCTGATGAGGGACCCTGAGATCTTGGATTCACTTTTCCAGAGGGTGCAAACCACAGAGGTGATGAAGCACCCCTGCAGACACCAGCAGTTCACTCCCCATCAAAGGCTGAAAGTGCGCTCATCCCTGAAGATGCCAATGCCAGCACTGCAGCTCCCACCCATGGTCTGGGCAAAACAACTGCTTGGAAATGGGAAGGTTTATCTACAAAGCAAAGCAGGGAGTTTGTGGTGATGGGAAGTGCTTGAAAATGTGACTTGAGAGCACCAAAAATGCTTTGGAACATGGCAGCTGCACTAAGGAGCCAAAGGATTAGAAGATGAGGGGAAGGACACTTCACAGCTCAGCACTGCATGCCCCGGCTCCCTGTTCCACACTGCGCTGTGCCTTCCTCTCTGCTCCACAGCCTGGCAGAGGAGCAGGCTCTGCCCTCCACCTGCCTTGGCAGGAATAAACCCTGTCCTGGAAGTGGCACATCCCCCTAACAGCAACTGCCTGCACCTGGCCAGCCTGTGCAACCTCATCTCACCCCTTCAACTCCTTTCCAGGCACATCCCCACTGCCCCTCAATGCCTCACTTCTCACTCACAGACCCACTCGGACAGTACACTGTCACCAACCCTCACCTAGCACGTCCCTGTACTCGTCCCCTATCCTGCCCACCGCGAAGAGAGCCACCCAGCTGCTCTGTCCTTGCTCACTTCCTCGGAGCTGCCCCCTCGGTCCCTCTTGTCCTTGCTCACTGCCCTAGACCTGCTCTGCCATTCCTGCAGCAAAACCCTTCCTGTGCTTCACTGCTTCCCCAGCAGCAGCAGGGGCTAATCCAGCAGGAATCCCTTGCCTCTGCCTGACCTTGACACACAGTTTGAAGGGAGATGGGGCCTGGGGGAAGCACAAGGAGCTGTCAGTTCAGTGTCTGCTGCAAAGCAGGGATGCTGCAGTTCAGCACACAAGCCTATGCATGCTGGAGTCCAGCACGTCCCTGGGCAGACCACCTGGGCACGGCTCCATCCTTATCTCCACACACTCCTGACCGGGTGCTGAGATCCTCCTGCTCCCTCCTCTGCCCCCTACCCCCCCGCTCCAGGCTGTCCAGTCCCTGCCAGGGCCGTGGGGCTGCAGCGAGGGTCCTTCCCAGCTGCAGCAGGTCCCAGTTGCTCTGCACCACCTCCTGCTGAGCCCTAGACTGCAATCTCATCCTCCAGGCTGTCGCCCAGGTCCTGCCTGGGCTGGACGTGGAGCAGGCGTGGCGGTTCCTCCTGGGACCAGGAGTCGCGCTCCTCGCTCTCGTCCGTGTTGGACTCATACTCGGAGGCGATGCCCGACTCGCGGAACTTGATGAGCTCCAGGCTGCCCAGGGCTGGCTCCGGGGCGGGCGGCCCCGAGTCCGGCAGGAAGTGATAGCACTCCAGCTTCACCAGACAGTCGTTCCTACCTATGGGGCTGCCCATGGTGCTGGGGAAGGCTGAGCTGGGGCCCAGTGGCGGCGGGTGGGTGTCCTCGGGCTGCGGGGTGGTCGGGTCGCAGAGCACGGGGAGGACGTTGGAGCGGAAGGTGATCTCCAGCAGACTGTCCTGGGAGCCTGCTGCAAGAGAAGGGCACAGCTAAGAGGCCCAGCTTGCCTGGGCATCCCATGGCCAGCACGGCTGGCTGCACACTGGCCGGAGGAGGACAGTCTGGGGTTATTTGGGTATCAACCTCTCGCTGTTTTGAGGGGCCTGTTTGGTGTCACTAACGTTAGGAGCTGCTGCTGGCCATCAAAGGGCTAGCTCTGCAAGACAAGATGTTAACTATCTTCCAGCCCAGCTCCTGCAGAGAGCTGATGGCCACATCTGCTGGAGAGGAAGGTCAAGTAGGGGCTCTTGGGCAGATAAGGAGCTGGCCTGGAGCATGCAGCCACTGAGGAAAGCAGACATACAGCTGATGGAGGTAGGTGACTACCTGTCCATACAGTCCTCCCCAAGCCCCTTACCACGCTGCATGCAAGTACCCTGCTGCACACAGACAAGCCAGGCCAGAAGGGCACAAACGTCCCTCTGAACAAAATGACTGGAAATACACAAAAAACCCCAAGAAAAACACCGCCATGCATGTCCCTTATAGCCCTGGCTAGCTGCAAGGGGAGAGGAAGGGGCGGCAGTGCTTACTGGTCGTGTTTCCTGCCAGCTTCAGCTCCAGCTCCTGCACCTGTTTGACCAGGAGTGAGATGTGCTGCAGCAAGTCCTTGTTCTGGAGCAGGAGCTGGTGCACACGAGCCTGAGCCTCCAGCCGTGCCGCTGCTTCTGCTGCCAGCTGGTCCTTCAACAGGTGCACCTAGGACAGGAGACAGCAGGTGAGCACAGGGAGATGCTGCTCCAGGGTTGAGGGCTTTGATTCTGGCCTTCCCTGCTCATCTCCCAGGGCTCACCAGCACCCTACCCCACAATGTGATGAAGCAGCCATTCCCTGCAGGTACTGCAGATGTTCTGGGGAGTGTGTTGGCACTGTCACACCAGGGCTCAGCACACTGTCCTCGGGCCTCCCTGATGGAAAAACTCAAGGCCAGGCGGGCAGCACTGACCAAACTGTCAGTAGTGCACACGAGCTGGGGATGTGTAGGGAAAGGGAAGCCCAGGAGGAGCCAGATGTATGCAGCAGAGGAGACATGTTTGGCCGACTGGATGGTGCTGCGGGTGCATGGGGGCGCAGCCGTGCAGCAAAGATGGCCCTGCAAAAGCTGTCTTTTTGGGCAGCTTTCCCAGAAACAGGGCCCAGCCAGCGGCCTCCGTCACAAGGAGGAGCTGGAGCACCACAGATGGCAGGGTGCTGCTGAGGGGTGGTGGCTCTGGGGTGTGAGCTGCCTGCTCAACTGGCTCTGGGAAGCAATGCCTGCGGGGACCCCACAGGCAAGACCAGCACTGATTTCAGCACAACCACCTCTATGCAAACATCTATGTCCCCAGCACCATGCCAGGAGCTCCTGCCCAGGGCAGCTCTCTAATCTATGTCTGAGCATGGAGAACCCCATACTGCACAATGGAACAGCAGTGACCAGGGGGCCACATTGACTCAGCACCCCTTCCTGGCACCCACCCACTGCTCACACAACTCCTCTCTCCAGCAAGGACTGGAACCAGGAAAGCACAGATTTACAACTAAACAAAACAAACAAACAAAAAAAAACCCACCACAAAACCCCAAAAAACCCCAAAACAAAAATAACCCAAACCCAAAAATATCCCCAGCAAACACAAAAGGCTATTTTACCTTGGCCTAGAAAGTGATCTTGAGGAAGAAGAGGAAGCTTTATGTACCTGCCAAGCTGTGAGCTGCTACTGCAGCTGCAGGGTCCCTGAAGCTGCCCAGCTGGGGGCCACCTGGCCCCACAGATGGCTACCAGGGGGCAGTGCCAGCTGTGCTAGCAGGCAAGTGCTGCTCAAATGTGGCCAGCAAGCTGGCACAGCCCAGCTGAAGCACAGTGAGCCTGGGCATGACAGCAGGCCAGGCAAAGGACTGGGATTTACAACTTTTGGTGAAGCCAGACCAAGAGCAAGGGGTGCAATATTTTACACTCTAAGCAGGCACCATGGAGCCTTTTGGATTGTGAGTAACACTAAACTTGGATAGACATAAAGGATTCCCCAAGGATGCAGATCCCTCTTCCAGAGGGGAAAGCAACTTGGCAGCCTGTGACCCCAAAAGGCATGTGGACTCTGGAGGCAGCAGCTCAGCCAGAACTGATCAACAAACACTGATTCACTGATGTGAGAGGAGCAAAGCCACGGGGCAGCACAGAAAGGCTGCTGGAGCCCATAGCTCAGGCCAGGAAGAAAGTTGATGAATTGCAGAGAGCTCTGTGAGAGGTCAGGGAACAAGTAAAGCTCAGGTAATGAGTTGGATAAAGCAGCCAGAGCTGCTTAAATGAGAAACAGCTGCATGGAGAGCGAGCTGCCAGCTGCACAGCCCAGGCACACCAGTCACTGGGGCAGGACACTGGCGAGCGCACAGGGGCCAAAGACCCAAGGCACCTGGTGGCAAGCAGACCCCAGCACCTCATGGAGGTCCCTCCCTTCCCATGGAGCTGCCTGCCATCAACACTGCCTCCAGGCAGGATCCTCCAGCAGCACCCAGGGGCTCAGCAGTGTGCTCCAGCCCTGCCACTGCCCCTGAGAAAGAATTGAGGGGAGAACCTGTGCCACGGCCACTTGTGTCTGCTGCTGCTGCTGCTGCAGGAGCTGCTGGAGAAGCTGCATCTGGTGGTGGGCAGAGAGGGGTGTTCCCAGGTCGGGCAGCTGGGCAGATGAGGGCAGCAGCATCTTGGGTGACGCTGTCAGGATATCTTCAGGGTGGAGGCAGCCCTGCAAAACACAAAGCTCGACAGTGTGATCCCCTGACACTCACCTCAGAGAGCCACTGGGCACACACAAGCTTTGGCACAGGGCAGCCCCCCAAAACACCCAGAAAAGAAGCAGATGCATTCAAAGCTAATGAACACTTCGCTGAGGGTGCTTAGAACCTTTGAAAACAGTACTTTCTCAGTTTCAACAACAACCCAAATACTTTCGTAGAAAATTCCCGAAAAGACTGACACTTCCCATGGGAATTTCCACTGTGTCAAAAAGCGCCTTTTAGTTTTATGTTTTCGGTGGAAAAAAATCGCTATCAGCTCTGCCCCAAACGCTTTCCGTGTGGCTGCACATAGCTGAGCCTCGGCACAGTGCTCTCCAGGAGTGCCCTGGGCCCCAGCCAAAGGGCAGCCCTGCGGCGGCAGATGGCTTTGATCCGGGAGCTGGGGAATGCTGCATAATCCCTCCTGACCCCCGGGAGGGCCCTCGGGATGCACATCAGAGCCGTGGGGCTGGGGCCAGGGCCGCTGGGCTCGGTGTGGCACCCACCTCCTTGCCCACGGCATCGAGGTCGGTGACTCCGCGGCTGAAGTCCAGGATGTCGGCTCCGGGCAGCGGCAGCTCCACGGCATCAATGTCGGTCTCCTCGGCGGAGGCGGCTGCCCTCTCCACGCCGGAGAGGCGGCAGGCTGCGGGGGCAGGGTCAGGGCGGGGCATGGCCTGCCTGCCTGCCCCTGGAGCTCACCATGGCTCACCCACAGTCGGTCCCCACCGCCCCCATGCCACCCATCCTCCAGCCTCGGCATAGGGAGACATGGCTGCTCTTCTGCTGATGCTGCTCAGGAGGAGGCTTGCAGCCAAAAACACACCCAGCCCCAGCACACCAAACCTGGGGAACGGCAGCCGAAAGCCCTGATGTGGGACAAACGGGCCACCAAGAACAGAAAACACAGATAAAGCTGAAGAAAGGTAAACAAGAGATTACGGGGAAAGGAAAACAAAAAACAGATGCTCTGAATTCCCCAGGGAGCTGCATATCGTGGCTGGGACATTGTGTGGAGGAAAACCAAACAATGACCAGTCCAGAGCAGCCCAGTGATTAGGTCATCAGGACAGCACTGGTCACAGAGGCAAGCAGGAAACCACAGCCCAGCCCAGGCTGCTCCTGTTGGGATGTGGGGAATCCAGGCCACAGCATGGCATGGCATGGCAGGGCAGGCAATCCACACACAGGCAGCAGCACCTTCCAGTGCCCCACCTGGCACTGGAAGGGTTTGGCCAATCTCTTGTAAAACTTCTGCCTCCCCTCCAGCACGGGGAGCAGCACCAAGGAGCACGGCTGCACCCTGGGACCCTGCACAGCTCACCGTGATGGGGCTGGACCAGCAGCCCCCCAGCCAGGCATCCCTGCACCTTCTACCCACAGGGCTGAGAAGGAGTGGGGTCTGCTGGCTGCCTGCTGCCTCGACAGCTTGATGGGAGACCACAAACATGGCTATGTCCATTCTGGGAATTGCAGAGAGCTGGTCCCAGACGCAGGCGTGCCTCGGGACATGAGAAAGGTCTGTGCTCGGGGCCTCTTGTGCGGAAGCAGCGCGGAAATGTTTGCAGTGTGTGCAGCCAAGCACAGAGCAGAGTCCCGGGCACTGCTAATGGGCTCCCAGCAAGGGGGATGTCTGAGAGGATCATGGCTAACACGTAGAGAAGGCTTCTTGCTGGGGGCAAGATCCCAGCTGGAGCCTGGAGCACAGCAGGCCAGATTGCTGTGCAAATCCACTGCCCAGAGGTGCCAGCCATCAGGGAGCAGTATGGGCAGACCCTGACCCTGCAAACCACATCAGCCAGGCTCCAGGAGCCCCACGCCACCCCACAGCTCTGCCTTTGTGGAATACCTGGGATGTCCAGGTCATCTCCGTTCCTCTCGCTGTCCCCGTCCTCCTGCCCATCGGCGTTCTGCTGGGTGTGCTGCAGGCTCAGTTTGTGGCACACCTCGAATGCCTGCCCCACCGTCCGCACAATGCGCATGGCCTGGCTCTGCAGCAAGGACAGGAGAGGACAGGGGGATGTAACCTCAGCTGGGCTTTGTCTGCACAGTGACCCCCCAGCCTGGCACAGCTCCCTGTGCTGCCACAGCATCTCAGATCACCGGGTGCCCCAGGCTGTGAGCTCCAGTGTAGTGCCAGGGGTCCTGCCCTGGCTGCTCCACCCAGAGCACGCCAGGACAAAATGCGCATCCCGGCACCTTTACCTTCTTCTTGGACTTGAAGACGTTGCACCTGAAGACATTGCTAGACCCATCCCTGGCAATGTAGCTGAAGATCTTTAAGTCCTGGGAGTCATGAGATACATAGAATATCCTGCAAGGACATAATGGAAGGGAGGGTACAAGCAAACACATTACCCACATGTCCAGGAGACTGCCGAGACCATAACCAATGCTTCCCATGGCACGGGGAGCTGGCAGATGCCCAACCTCTGCAGCACATCCCTGCTAAGGCTCATCAGAATTTTTTTTGGCAGTGGTTTTACCTCAGCTGGGAAAATTTGCCTGCTGATTCAGCAGCAGCAAACATATTGCAAAGACAGCACAGGACTTCTCTGCTCAGCCCGCAGGGACAGAGTCAGTGGTCCAGGTGCCCTCCAGGGATGGAGGAGAGCAAACCACACTCCTGGCCCACTCACAGAGCTGGATGCCTTGCCCAGGTGCCTGCCACCCTCTACAGCATGGCTGGGGGCCTTTCTCTCACTCTAGTTTGGCCTCCCTGGGACAGAAACCTCCTGCTCTTGGCTTTTAGGAACAAGATGGAGGAGGAGAGCTGGGGACCTCGGGAAGCACCAAGAGCTGCCCTCCCCAGGATGGCGGCGGCTCTCCAGTGCCCAGCACGGTGCTGGTGTGGTGTGGATATGTGGCACAACAGAGCACACAAACCTCTGTCCCCTCTCCCAGTAGCCTTACCTGTAGATGGGATCATGCATGACGAGCATTTTGTTCTCATCCCAGGCCCACTCTTTTCTCTGCAATGAAAGAAGCTGAAAATGAGTACGTCAGATGCTGTCCTTGAGAACAAGGACAGGGCAGAGAGACAGTCCAGGGACATATTTGGGAAGCTCTTGTCACTGCTCTGCTGCTGCTCCCCTGCAACCCTTTGGCAAGGGTCAGGTCCTGCTGGGGACCAGCCACATCCCACATCACTTCCCACAGGGCCCCTGAGCCCCTACTACATTGCACCAGGACTGGCTCAGCCACCCTGCAGGAACATGACTCACATGAAGCTGACCCCAGACCATCCCTCCCTCTCCCAGCCCAGAGTCTCCCAGAAATTCAAGGATGCTGCAGGTCCCTGCACCAGGAGGGGAGGGGTTCTGCTGCTGAGGCACTGCTGCCCCAGGGACCAGTGCTGCCTACCTTCTTCTTCTTCTTCAGAATGACCTTCACACCATCCACTGACACGATGAGATTCACTTTCTTCTTCTTGATGTTCTTGGCTTTAAACTCATACTGTGGGAGATGGAAGAAAACACCTGAATTAGCCTTCCTGTGCCAGGACAGCCCCAGGGAGGGATGAGGAGGCTCTGATAGGAAGGGATTTCTTCCTGATCAGGTTTTCCTGATCCCACATGCCCACATTAACCTGTGCATCCATGCTAGGACAGGACAAGGGGTCTTTGTGCCCTGCAGTGTCCCTGTGCCCAGCATCTGGAGGAGCACACACCGAAGCAACCCAGCCCCTGGATGTGGATAATGCTTTACCCCATTCAGGATGCTGCTGGAAATGGTAGGTTGTGTTTCAAAGGCACTTGCTCTGCCCCTATGAAGGGCTGTGCCTCCCCAGAGAGGGACCACCATGCCCCCAGTCCTGACAGCCCCCAAGGATCCGCAGTCTGGCTGCATTTGCCCCACTGGCTTGTGGTCATTGCTGAGCTCTGGCAAGTGAAATGGCATTTTGAGTTGGGTATTTTTGGGCTCAGTATAAAAGTGAAGATGATTGCTGAGGACTCCGTGAACCCCTCCAGGGGAGATGGGATAATGCAATTACCCACTTCAATTAGAAGTCACTGGACAGGAAAAAATCCCAAAAGGAACTTCCAAAGATCAGTGACTAAACACAAAGCTCTGGTCTGGCCTGGGGAGAGAATGAGATTCCCCCCAAATCCACCCACTCTGGCATTTAGAGTCTTACAAATGGGGAGAAGGCTGGCAGAGGAATAGGCTCAGTAAGCCATTTGGGCTGATCCTGATGTAGGAGTTCTGAGGAGTCCCATAACTGGTTTTGCCACAGGTGTAACCACATCAGGCACCTGATCACTGGCCCCACTTGCAGGGAGCACTTGGCCCCACTTGCAGGGAGCAGTGCACAGCCATGGGGGACAGACCCTGTGTGTCCAGAAGAAGCCCTTCATCCTGCCTGAGGCAGAGGGATGTGATTTATCCTGTCATTATTTGGGCAGTGTCTCTGCAGAAGGAGCAGTGCCCGCGCCAGCCCGGCTGTGACATCTCCAGCACTGTGTGATGCATTAGCTCTGGCAGCCAGAGCCAGCAGGCAGGAAAAGCTGCTGGCCCTGACCAGTGATCAAATGATAGAAGACCTGAAAGTACAATTCCTCAAAGCCATTTTACAGTTGCTGAAGGGGGTGGGAGATCCGGAAGCTTCGGAAAACAGTGCAGGGAATGCAGCTCTGCCCTCCCCCAGCACTGACCGGGAGAGCCCACCCACACTGGGGCTGGAGCCACGGTGATGGGCTGGGGACAGCACAGCTCAGGCTCCCACCGTGGCTTTGGGCAGCCTCAAAGCCCCCAGCATATCCCCACATGCTGCTTGCACAGCTTATTCCCCATGGAGAAGGGTCTCACCAAAGAACCCACACATGTGGGTTTCTAAGTCCCATCCCCATCATCACCAGCAGAGATGAAACTGCATTCAAGAGCCCCTTCTTTGTGTCTTGTCAAGACACTAGACTGGTGCCTGGTACCTAACACTAAAGAAATGTCTTGATTTAGCCCTGAAAAGGTGAGCTTTGGCCTGACTACCTTGGAGTAACTAACCCAGTCCTTTCTGAGGCCCTGCCTGTGATTTTCCAGGAGCTGCAGGCTGAGCTGGAAGCTCTCTGCAGCATCCAGGGTGACTGCATGGCACCTTGGGTGCTGATGCCTGATTTATTGGTCCTAACAATCACTGATTATGCACACCCAGTTCCATTTTGGAGCTCCTGGTGCTGTGGGGTTTCTATTCTGGGCTACCCCAAGTGCAAACTAATGTGGTCTTAGAAGAGAGAAAAATATCTCAGGGTAAGACAGAGTATTTTTAGCCTGTTTTTTTGGTGAGCAGCAGCCCCAGGACAGCAATGCAGACAGGAAAGGAGGTTTCAGCCAAGATGCCACCCAGCCCTGGTACATTTCAGGGACAGAATCACTCAGAGCTCCTCAGAGAGTCTTCCACAATCCCTGGCTGCAGGCAAGGGGCTCTGTCCAGGCTCACCCTGAGCCTGGCACTGGGGAATGCTGTGGGAAGAGCTGCTGTGCCTCTGCCACGCTGAAGCCAAAGCCCCCCTGTGCTGACGGATCATGGCAAAGTCCAGCAAAAACCAGCGGAAGCAAAGAAGTCAAATTCTCAGGAGCAACCAGACAGATTTGTTTCACCCTTTCGTAAATCCAGGCCTTTATCCTGACACCGGCTGGAGAGCCAAGCGCCTCTGCAAGGTTGAGCCTTGTGCTCAGAGAGCTGCTGCCCATCCCAGGCCATCCAGAGCTCATTAGAGCAAACAGCCCAGCGGCTCTCCGGGATGCACCTCCTCTGCTCCGAGCGCAGCTCCAGCCAGCAGAACACTAATGAACGCTGCCCGCTGGGGCTCTAATGAAACACTAACCGTCAGTTAAAAACAAATTAGCAAGGAAGAGCATTCAATAAGACAGCAACTCAGCCGAGCTGCCTCTCACATCCCCGGGCTGTACGGGGAAAGCACGCAGGGTCCCACAGGCCAGGAGGCGCCACTGCTGATTTTGAGGGGCTTCCTAATTTTGTCTAAGGGAGTGTCAGCTTTGTGCAGCTCCTCTGAGTGAGATCTGAGCCACACAGACTGCAAGGGATGAAACCAAAACCCTTCACTTAACGGGGCCATGGAAGAACATCTCTGTACAACTGATCAGGACCTCCCGGGCTTGGAGCTGTTCTTGATGACAACTCTGCCCAGGCACAGAGATCTGCTGTGTCTGCCCGTGTTTGCCAACACTCCTCCTCCTGCTGCTGCAAAACAAAGAGAGAAGGCTTACGAGGGTTGCAAAGCATTGTGATTTTAGCTTTTCCTGCTGCTGGGAGGAGAGCAGAGGTGATGATGGCAGGGTTGGAAATGCCACCAAAGGGACTCTGAGATGGTCTGCACAGCTATAGCCACTGCTGCTGCATCCAGAACAAGCAGCTGACGCACAGGAAAAGGAAACCCACGTGTTCCCACTGCCACCGAATCCTTGCCGGGAGTATATCCAACATTCCCAAAGGTATGCAATAGGAGTGTCTCTCCTATTTGGGGGCAGGGAGCTGGGTGGCAGCAATTCACCCTACACTCACTGGGCACTGCACTTGGATGTGGTGACTGCTTCAGGAGAAAAAACACATTTCACACGTGATGAGCTCAGTTACCCACGGTTGCATCGTGGAGGGCTGAATCCTAGCCTAGGGCTTAATAAAGAACTGATACAGAAATAATTATCCAGCTTGAAATCAAGAAAGGAAAGAGGATTTGCACAGCATTCCTATGATCCCCTTTGGTTTCACACCAAGCAGGATTTCACTGTGCTACTTATAACCAATTAAATGCCGTAACAGAAGAGCTCTCTTAGCCTTCAACCCAGGCATTCTGCCCATCTTGGGCATGTTTCTTGACCATTAAGTATCTGTAATAATACTACAAGCTCGAGTTAATTACATTAATTTTTTTTATAGCAATATGCAATGCCAGAAGAAAGAGAAGAATTAATTTCAGGGAAATACACAGAAAATGGAAAAGGAAACAACAAAGTCATCTGTTCCTGGACTTGCATAGCTCCACAGTCGGTCTCCAAATGAAGCTCTAAGATCTGCATTAAAATTTTTGAGGAAAGACTGACAATGGACATCTGAGATACATCAGTTTAAAAGCCCTGCAACTATTTTAGAAGAAAAGCAAAGGTTGTCTCAGTAATGCCAAAGAAGTAAAAGTCCCTCATAAAATCCAACCAGCCAAGTGAATAAAGATTATCCTTTAATTTTACCCTGCCCACAGAAAAACATATTCATCTTTTCAAATGGAAGGGAAACATCTACTCCACCAGAGCACAGGACCTTGGGTTAGTGGGAATCTATTTTCAACATCTGCCTTTTGTGCAGAGTTCAGTACTGAAATAACTTTGAAGGAAGAGAAGCCAGCTGGTGTATGCATCATTGCGCAACGCATTCCTACTGGCAGAGTATTAAAATTGCCCTTTCTGGAGAACCAAGTAACATATGTTGCTTAATAGAGAGCGTATGTAACCTTGTCAGCTTGGAGTAAAATTATGTATGAATCCAAGAGCAATGGGTATGTGTGAAAAGCAGGGAAAACTCAACATCCCTGGAAAGATGCTACGCATCCCTGTACATAGCACAAGTGTGAGAAAACTTGAAACCACGTGCTGCACACAAGGGCAGACAGACACTGAGGAGGAGAGATGATGTCTTCCTACATCCATCATTCCCCCACATCCACAAGCAACCGAAAAATGTTAACCTGAATAAAAATGCCCTCATTCCATTCCAGCCCGTCTAAACTGCCTCAGGTACAATTTAAGTCTGCTCACGAGAACCGTCCGTAAGTAAGGGAAGGTACCAGGAATGCTTTATGGTCACATTGTGCCAGCAGAATACAAATAAACAGAATATTTGTTAAATGAAGTTGCTCTAAGTGCATCGAGCTGCCCTTGTCCCCATTCACCCTCTATCCCCTTCCTCAAAAACAAAAAAAGGTTACAAGCTTGTGTCTTGTATTTGGGAAAGAGCAGTGTTCTGAGAATTCAACTAACAGGGAAAAAGCAATTCCCACAAAGCTCACTTCTGCTCTGCTAGCTTGGAAGGCAGGAGATGAAAATCTACCATAAGAAAAAGCACAGAGGAGGATGTAATTTTTGCCAGAAAGCTGTATTTCTGTGTATTTATGTAGAAAGGACATGGAACTGTGAGCAAAGCCGGGTCCCCCAGGGCCAGCTGTGCTGAATGCAGAGTCCTAGCTGGGCAGAACCTGCTGGGAGCACCCTCAGCTCTGAGCTCCCCTGTCCATGACCGTGCCCCTGCTCCCAGCTCGCTGGCACAGCACCTCATAAAACACCTCATAAAATACCTCCCGGGTTAGACTTTAACCCCGGGTCAGCCCGGGCTAATTACAGACGGGCCAGAGCAGCGCCGGCTTTCCCAGCAGCCGGGGGGAGGAGCGGGGCTGTGCTCCTGATGAAGCATTAACTTATTACAAAATGACAGCCGGGATCGAGTTCAATCGGCACAGGCTCCACGGCGCCGGGAATTAACGACCGGGGAGGAGGCACATTCCTCACAATTCCTGCTGCTGAAAACATGGGGAATGACAGCAAACCTCAGAAACGGCCAGGAGCCTCCTAGGAGGGAAGCCTGAGAGACCTCTCTGGGATCCTAATGGCTGTAACTGGGAGGAATGGCAAACACAGCTCTGTACAGGGCACGAGGATTTCACTTTCCTAACCACAGAAAGAAATGGCACCAGCCCCAGTGCCCTTGGATGACTCAGAAGCCACCTGCGGGCTGTGCGGGAACGGGAAACCTGCGGGGGGAAAGGCCCTTTTTTCCTGGCCAGGGGTGCCAAGCCACCCAGGGGTTGGGCAGGGAAAGCAGGAGCAGGAAGGCAGCACTGGCCTCCCACTAGCCCTTTGTGGAGTAACCAACACCCAGAGCTCGGCACCAGGGTGCTGCCAAAGCACCAAGGAGCAGACTGCAGCCAGAGCACCTCGTGCCTTCTTTTTTCTTTTTTTTTCTGTTAAACTGGAGGAGAAGCGTGCCTTTCAACCTGAAAGGAAAGAGCACTGGAGAGAGGGGAATGATTTTAAATACAGCTTTGGCCCCACAGCAAATAGATATAACCTGGCCAGAGGCAGCCCTGCAGATCAGAAGAGCCCCCAACCACCCACTGGGGCAGCAGCAGCAGGTGCCAGGGGATGAAATGTCTGGAAAGCAGGGCACCTTCCAAGAGGGCAGACAGCTTCCTCCAAGAGCCATTTCTGATCAAGGCTTCAGAATATCTGACAGTCCACTACTCTGGGCTGCACTTGATGCACCCAGGGGACTCAAGCTTGCTGGAAGGCAGCACACTGAAATACCTGCTTAGCCTTCTAATGTGATCAGCAACAAATGAAACCCATTTTTAAAAGACTGCTTTAAGCCACCCTACGAAAGCACTGTGCTGCTGCCTGTGTCTGAGGACTCCCCATACCCCTCACTGTGGACATGGGATCCCATCACACCCCAGTTCCTCTGTGCATCTGTAAATCTGGCCATGACCATGCCCATGCTCCACAAATGAGCAGGGCACTTGCCACAGGATGCCAGCAGCACCTCCCTGCTCCCTCAAGGAGCTGGGATACAAAAAGCCAAGAAAAGCAGGGAAATTTGGGGATCTCCTCAGCGTGGTCATTTTGCTTGGGCTCCCTGCTCCTGCCACCAAATCTGAGGACAAAACCAGCCCATGGCACTCACACTTGCAGCAGGGATGGATCCCAGTGTGGGGCACAGAAACATGGAGATATCTGGGGTCAGGATGAAGATTCCCAGGAGCTCCATCAGCAGACTGCCAGCATGGCATGGCCAAACATGCTGGACACCTCTGCCATCCTGACAGTTTGGGTTTAAACTACTCCTCAGGATTAAATTTCCCGTCCTCCTGTCTACACCCCATTGCTGGTGGTTTTGGCACGAGCTGGACTTAAATTTAAGGGCACAGTAATTTGGAAGAGAGCAGGAATAATGAAGTACTGAATGCTTGGTTTTGGGCTTAACGATGCTTTTTAAAACTCTTCCACAGCTCCTTGGAGCTTGCATTTGCACATATGGGAAATGCAGCTCTGAGGTACATGTGTTTGTCTGAAATAGATATGATTTTGGTTTTCACTGACAAGGTCAGTGCCTATTTTTCCATCCAACTTCAGGTTTAATTCTGGTAACCGTCTGTGATGGTTGCGATACCGATGGGTATAAATGGGAATCAGGCTAAAAATACCCACATTGTGAGAGCAGCAGAGCTCAAAGTTAAGGTTGCTGCTTCAAAACCACCCCAGGATTGCAGCACACCCATCTATCACACAAAATATGTTTTCCAATACCATTGAACACTTCACAATAAGTGCCTTCTGCTCGGTTTGCTATTTCCTCCCAGAGAGCTGCCTCCATCCGCTTCCTCCAGCCTCCCCTCACTACCTCCAAGTTTCACAAGTTGAGGTGGCAAACTGGGACACACTCACAAGCCATCTGCAGGAGAAGCAGATTCACAGGAAGCTCAGAGAAATCAGAACTGGTAGGAATTAAATCAGTATCAGTCACAGGGTTAAATGGAGCAAGTTAACAGGCAGGAGCTTATGCTAACCCCCACTTTTGAAGACTTCCATTTGCAAGATGATTTGCCTCCCTTACAAGAAATTCTCAGGCATTCCATACCTGTGCGTGTGGGGATTTTTTTAAAACATCTTTAAATCAGAGGTTCAAAGGGGGCCTGAGGCACATCAGCAGCTTGCTGTGTGCCACGGAAGCCCGTGGGGGATGCAGCAGCAGCACAGTGCCATGAGGGATGCAGGTGCTGGAGCAGGAGCACACTCCCAGCTCCATCCCTCACAGCAGCTCACCAAAGGCACCAAGGTCCCTGTGCAGGTATTACTGTTCACTCCATGGGGGGCTTGACTAATTCCAGGCTTATAAAAGAAAGCTGGGGACCCCAGCCCAGCCATACCATTTCTCCTCCAGCCTGGGCATTACAGTGACAGCTCTGAGTGGGAGTGGTGCTTACAGGCTGGGAAAAGCAGCACCTCTCAGCCAGGCATGAAGGTCAGTGCAGACCACGCATCCCCCAGCCTTGAAAACATCTCCAAACTCCTTCCAGAAATACAAGGAAGCGATAAAAGCAGGGGCTGGACCTGCGTGGGAGGTGGCGAGCTCCCCCCTGCCTTCCCTGGTGACCATGCTAGGGTGTGAATTAACCGGTGCGTGGGTGCATGTGGGATACTGGTCAAACTGGTTATAAAAATAACAGTCGGGCTTGGAGCTGCTTCCTGCAGTTCAGGAAAACAAGGACGGGGCTCTGTGCCTCTGCGGGCACCGCTCTCACACTGCTTTTCACAACCTGGGAGGGAGAACACAAGAAATGAGCTGAACACGTTTTAATATTTACCACCTGTTGCTAGAACAAGCAGAAGTGCATTCCTTGGAAAGCCCACATCTGACTGGAATTTGTGGTATTTTTAATTAGACATGCATTGGTTTGACCTGTGCAGGCAGAGGCAGCACAAGCTGTTTGGTGCAAGGACCCTTTGAAGAAGGTAAAAAACTGCAAGAGCCTGGAAACGGGCTCTGTTCATCCAGCCCAGAGCAGGTTTGAGCCCACGGGCTGGAACAAGCTTGGGTTAAAGAGCAGCACTGACATTTGCATCAGTTTACTCATGTCCCTTTACACTAATCCCGAATAAACTCCTGCCCCTTTCTGGCACCAGCAAGTCCTGATGCCCTGGCGGACCACAGGACTGAGCAGTCCAGCCCAGCACCTTCCTCCCCCTGAGAAGGAAAACAAAATTTCTTTGTTCAAGATCAGCTTGCTCCTCCAAATGCATCCTTTCAAAGACAGACCCTGCCTCAAGGCAGCTGAGGTAATCCCTGCCCACATGGATGGGTCACAAGTATGGCTGATACTGCAGAGGAGCACAAAGTCACCCCAAATCCACCCTGAGGCCAGGTGACAAAGCAAGGGGCACCCTAAGAAGATACAAACAGCACTTCAGAGAGGTGTCAGCTCAGCAAAGCAAGCCAAATCACAGCACAGTGATATTTATGCCCCGAGTTGTGAAATACAGGATTTATTTTGGTTTTTTTTTACCGCTCACCACAGAGCTGCTCTCCCACTTGTTGCATAAAAGGCTTGAGTAAGACCAGTTGAGAAGGCAAATGAGAATAGCCAGGCAGAGAAGCTGTGACATGCCAAGGAAGGCAGGCTGGTAAGACTGTAACTAAATCAGCAATTATGAAATTCAGACAATTAATAAAGAATGAGTGAGCAGCAGCATTAAACGCTTGGTGCATCAGAAACAAGCCAGCCCTGTGGGGCTCATTAGATGTTGGCAGTCCTCAACAGTGTTTCTGGGTTGTAACTGGAGAAAAGAGGTAATTATTCATGTCACTCTTGCTTTACAGTTCCTATTTCAGCAATAACTAATGCAGGTATTAAAACCCATTCACTAAATTCTACACGTTAAAGGCAATAAGAATAATGTCCTTTAGAGGGATTTAGACAGAATCATAGAAAACATTTCCAAGTAATAAAAGTACCAATATTTTAGGTGGAGTTAGAAAAGAGGGGGTGAAATCCACCTCAGCAGTAGAGCCCCAGATGAAACAATGAGAGACAGATGACAGAATGCCACTGTGCTTTCAGGAAACCCCAGTGAGGAGAACACAGCAATGTTCATTTCTATGCAGGGCTGGGGAAAAAAACCAAAACAACCAACTATTTGCTATCCAGGCCAACTGTGCAGAAATCTGGCATCTACTCATTTCAGGATGATTTTATATGGCACTGGCCAAACAGACTCTCATAGGAAAAAGGAACAGGAGCTGCATCTGCCAAGATGCAGAAATGTATCCTAAAAAGACCCTGGAGGCACTGCAAGGTGTCATCCCAGTCCAAAGGACACTATGAAGGCAGTGTGATCCTGGGCAACATGCAGCAAAAACCAGAAAGTTGACATTACCTTAAACCACAGCACCACTGAAATCACTACCAATACCACCCATTCCTACAGAACATCTGCTTTATCATACACTTCAAAGAAGAAACAGAAAACAGTGCAGAAAAAATCAACAAGAACATGAGGCAGTTTTTCCCAGACTCCTACATCCCAGAGGTTAAAACAAACTCTCTGTATTTGGCTTATCCACAGAGCAGCCTCGGTGGGCACTCGTCCACAGCTCAGACCTGGCACTTGTGAAGAGCTTCCTCACATCAAAGGCTCTGATTTTGGGCAAATGCACAAAATCAACTAGCTAGGAGTTGGATCTACTCAGAAAGACAGGTCTTTTTTCAGAGAAAGCTCAAGGGGACGTGCACCCCGAGTCATACTCCCCAACAGTTTTGGCCAGCTATTCTGGATTTCTCCTTTTAGATAATGTGGATTTCTTAGCATGTAAGCAGAGGTCAGCACAGATGTGCTCTTTGTGCTGGAGATACACACACGTCCCCCAAGCTCCCAAGGATCAGGGAGTGTTTGAAGGAGTCCAGACCAGTCTCATCCATCATGTTAAGAGGGAACAAGAAAGTGTCATTGGAGCAAAATGCCAAAACAAAACTGGAGGCCTTGGAGAGAAAAAGAAAGAGATGGCTCTCTCAGAGGCATATCACTACTGCAATCCAACAACGCTGTAAAACATCATGGGTCGGGCTGTTTCCTGTTAAAGAATTAAGCTGAAATTTAACCAACTCTGCTGAAGTTTCCTGTGGCAAATACACATTTCAGGCTGGTTTTTTCAGCTTCTGCTGGAATGTATCAGCAGTTTCCATATGCCAGCCCATGACATGGGGAGCTGGTTTGGTTGGGGATTTTTCCCTATCACATTACACTCCCACTGCTGAAAACAAGCGACAGATTAAGAATCACTGCAACCCTCTTCCTCTAGCAGGGAAGCCTGGCCTGAGAAGGAAACATTTTCTGCTCTGAAAATCCTTTGTCTAGAGTCTTTGCCCTGGGTAGACTTTACTCCAGATGGGAATTTCCAAAAATCCCAGTTGAAACAGATCACTTCACCCACCAACTATCATCTGCAGGGACATCAGAGCAGCCAGGAGCCACGGCCACAGTGCCATGTGGACAAGCAGCAGCCCTCCGTGGCCCTGGCTGCCTCCCTGTGACGTGACAAGGAGCAGGCAGGAGGAGCAGGCAGGAGGAGCAGGCAGGAGGAGCAGGCAGGAGGAGCAGGCAGGAGGAGCAGGGAACCTCTAGGGAGTTCAGCAGCTCTGCAGGCTCTTCTGGAATGGGGAGAGTGCTTGGCTCCCTTCCCTTTTTCTGGGCAGCACTCCTTCTGCTGCCCTACAATAGACATATCCTTTCCTCCCACTCCCTAATTAAGCTCCCATTCCGCAGACCAGCTCACAAAATAGACTTTGCAAGCTCTCTTTTTGAACAGATGTGCTGCCTCTTCCTCTGCTCCCGAACGGGGCAGGAACACCCAAAATCCCTCTCACCTTGCTGCAGGCTCTGACTCTGCGCCTCCCCAGCGGCTCCTTGGGGCACAGCATCCCTTGGAACATCTTCCTGCTGCACCAAGCCAAAACCACCGAGAATTAATTCTAGCAGGGAAGAAACTGGGGCACGTGGCGTTTTCTTTGTGAAAGGCTGCAGCCCCAAGCTTTTGTCTCTCTTCCGAGGTGATGCAGCAGAGAACACCCAACAGATTAAATTAAAGGGTCCTTGGCCTTTGAGGACAGCACAGGGAAGCACAAGAGCAGAAAGGATCATGCACAAGAGTATCATTCAAAGCTGACTTCAGTTCGGTTTGACTTTAATCCAGCCCGCCTCCCTGCACAGGGATGTCTCCCTCGGAAGGAGTCTGACAAAGTCACAGTCTCCCTGTGTCTTAGCTCCTCACCGATAAAATGGATACTAAATATTGCTTGACCCCTGCTTGTGAGTTCTATTAACTCCTTCGTCTCCTTTTCCTAGGTTATTTCTCCCTTTAACCATGGAGCAAGAGTGAGGTGTTGTCTCTGGACACACTCAAGCCGGGCTGGAAGATGTGGCTGCTCAGAATAAGGCTGCCTGCATCTCACCTGCTCAGGCCCACACAGCATCAGCACTCAGCACCAGGGAGCATTTGGTCTCACTCCATCCCAAGAGTAAAACGTTGCCATGATGGCAGAAAATTGATGAAAGCACTGATTTGTTTAAAAAAACACATGGAAATTCCGTGTCGCAGTAAAAGAGAAGGGAAAAAACCTCCAAGTAAAAGCAATGCCATGAGTGTGAGAAGACACAAACTCAGGGAGAAGGTCCAGTTCTTCACTGCACTGACCAGATACTGCTGAGGGATGCTAGGATGAGTCACAGAGCCTGAAATCAGCCAAACCTCAGCACACCTCTCTCAGATAGATTTTTTTCTTACCAACAACCTCTCAGGTAGCCAGGAGCTTATTCTTACGCACAGTTAGAAATCTACTCTAAAATGCAAAGGGAAAGGCAGATGGACATCTTCACTGGCAATCTTCTAGCAGCAGAGGAAACGGTGCCCTCTTGGTGCCTATGGTGGGGCTGGTGTGCCCTGAGCTGGGTGTGACACTGAACACAGCCCTTTCCCTCAACATCACCTTCAGCAGAGGTTTGTGTGAGTCGGATGCTCAGGCCATCACAGGAAGCTCTGTGTCACCTTGCAGAAGAAGCAGAGGGCTATCAAAGGATGATGGCTTCTGTAGGAACTCCTCAAACCCTCACAAACAGCAACCACCAGAGCTAACATGACCCCAGACCTCCCAGAACAAGCTGCAGACCTCCTTGCCTTGACAGCCAGGCTGAATCCATTTATGACTGGAAGGCAGAGTGTGCAACAAATCATTCCTTTCTGGGCAGGAGGAAAAGCCAGAGCAGGAGAGCCCCGTTGGCAGCTCCCATGGCATCTGCAGTCCCACAGATCCCACAAGTGCCCGTGCTCCAGCAGAGAGCAGGGCAGTCCTCTGAGAGGCACTGGGCTGGCTCCAGGCCAGCATCACCCACCAGGAACGCTGCTGGCTGTGCTGGCATGCCCAGCGCCGGCTGAGGTGTCCCAGCCAGGGCCCCAAGCGTGGCTGCCCACGAGACACTCACCCAGAGTGCTAAGTGCTGAGCCCCTTAGGGACACAGGAGGCACGGGGAGGGCCACCCATGGCATGCACCTCCTGGCTCAGGAGCTTTCCCAAACCACCTGGTTGCCTTCATCATCACCTGGTTGCCTTCATCATCACCGGCTCCACAACCCAGCTCTCCATCCAGCTGGGAGCCCCCTACTCTTTCCTGCCCCAAGCTGGCCAGCCCACCCCGTTCTGGAGCCTGGCCACAGGGACACGCTGCTGTTCCAAGTTTGGCAGAGAACTCTCAGACACGGCATTGCTGGAAACTGAAAGGCAATGAGTTATCATGACTTATTAATGGAGCCAGCTATCAGGGGCCAGGAGCGTGCCTGTTCCTCATCTCCTCAGCAGCCTCAGGTCACACGTCTGGCTGAGTCCAGTCACTCCTGCCGCTGCGTGACCCAGCACGCTCAGGGGACAGCGGGCAGAGGCAGGGCTTGCACATCTCCGTGCTCTCCGTGCCTTCCCAAAGCCTCTCTGGCAAGCAGTGCCCAGAGCCCCATCCCTCACTGCCTTCCCCAGGGCTCAGCCCTCGCTTCCCAGCACCAATGGCTCACTTCACACCTCTTTAACAGCCCAGGTGCCTGTCTGCTGCCACATGGAGTCATTTAGCTCCCTGAACTCCTCATTTTACTGTGCGTGCATTGTAACACGGCTCACTGCTCCACTGGAGCCCCCAGCTCCACCGGAAACACTCACCCCATCCCATGACATTGAGACAGGCAATCAATCCAGGGTCACCACGCTTTGGCCAACTCTCCTGGAAATCGGGGCAGTCTTGGGCAAAAGGCTGCTCCAATCAATCTGGGTACTAATTTAACCAGTTTATTGATTAAATTCTAACCACAGGATGAGATCTTGGCCTATTTCATGCCATGCTGGTAGCAATACCAGACTAGCCATCATTTTATTATGACACCAAGTGGCACTAGTGATGCCAGGAGAAATACAAGCTTTCCCAGAAGGCTTCACCCCTTCACTGTGGCTGTCAGAGCACTGAAAGAGCAACTGAAATTATTGCAGATATCCTTTCAGTTCCTTCCAGATCTAATGCAACATAATCTTGTTCATCTTGGATAACCACATCAGGCCATCACTAATTGTCAATAATTCACCTTGCACCGAGGGCTGTGACCTGGCATGAAGCAGGCTGTGCTCTTCAGGTGGCCAAAGCCTGAGCATCTCCTGGCCAGGCCCCTCCCCACTGTGCTAATCCTCACAGGCAGACAGGACTGGACTGCCCCAAATCCTGCTCCATTTTACAGCAGGGACAGCCATGCATGTGAAAGAAATGAACAAAAAAAAAAGGAAAGCATCACTGTAAATGGCCTCATGCTTTTAAAAACTTGGCATGACAGGAGCAGGGATATCTGAGAAATATTCTAATTAAATGAGCCCAGAGTTACAGCAGGAGCTCTACACAAATAACTGGCCACACACATCAATTTTCACACCAGTCCAACTGCACCTGTGGCCTGCAGAGGATGTGAAATCTTGCTTTACACAGGCTTGTTGAAATTCAGCAATTTTGCCAATTCGCTAAAATTGAGCTCAGCTATACAAAGCAGCACAAAATCAGATGTACCTGACAGAGTAGGAGGTGTAGAGGAGCAAGATTTTCAAATGCTTGGAATGCCTCCCTGTTTTGAGCCTGCAAAACTCAGCTGGACACTTCCCAGGAACAGCCTTGCAGAAGATTTCATAGAGGCAGCTTTTAACAAGTGCCTATATAGGATTTCATCCTTTCTGGCTCCAAAGAAAACCTGGATCAAAGCTGCACTCAGCAATCCAAAAGGGCTGATTCCAAATTCTCTAGAGCCATGGCACCAAGCCCCAGCCAAGCAGTGCTGGCTGCACTGGAGACGTGCCAGGGGCACGGAGAGGAAAGCATCTGCATGAATTTACATCATGACAACATAAAAAATACACAGTTGTCATTGTCACTTAGGGCCCAGGAGCTCACCAGGAAGGGAGGGGAAGGAAAAAGATGTCTTGCCACCTGCTTAGGCACTTTCAACTGAAATCTTCAACAGCTCATAATCCTTAGGGTTGGGAAGATACATCACCCCTAGCTAGGGGCTTTTTGATATTCAGGTGCCCACAGATAACCTCCTGGACTTATGGATCCATTCCTTGTATCTTGCATCCAGAGGAGTCAAGGAGCATTTTGGAAGCCAACCTACACCAGCAGTTCAGGGCATGAGGCAACATGGATTGGGTCACCCTGCTTTGGGATGAGGGGTAGAAGGGAGCCAGTTGCACTAACAGAAGCTCCACTGCTTTCCCCAAAAACCAGTCCTGGTCTACTGTATTTATTAGATATGTGGCCATCAGTGGTCTGCAGGAAAGATGCAGGTTTTGGAGGAAAGCTGCAGCAAATGCTCACAAAATTGCTCTCCAAGTGCATCTCTAGCATGGCTGATGTCCCATTCCACTGAGTCATTTCAGGGCCAAGGATTTACATCAAGGTGCAGTGCAGAGAGGGCTGTGCTCCCAGCCAGCCCAGTCCACAAAGGCAGGAAAAGTAGAGACAGTCAGCTGAGCACCTCCACATCCCTCCTCACCCTGAGCTGCAAGAATCCCGAGAATTTTCCACAATCTCCTGCTTCTGGACAGAAACTCCCTCTGGCCAGGACCATGAGGGTGGCCATGACATCACCAGCCCCTCAGCAGTGGGGAGAGTGGGATGGCATCCGTGGCCTGAAACACCAACCCCCTGTTTAAAGTTCCCCTCACCCCTGATACACAAAAGGGACCAGCTTTGGGCTCAACCCACCCCTCTTGCTCAGGTGGAGCCGTCCTGCCCACGCCAGGGCTCTGCTCTGCAGGGTGGGAGCATGGCAGCAGCACTGAGCCTGCCTGGAGCAGGCATCCCAGCAATGTCAGCTATGCAGTGTCCTCCCCTGTGCCCCCAAAGGGTCAGGTCTCATCCAAACAGGAAGGCAGGACCCGCCAGGCCCCGTGTGGGGGAGCAGAAGGGAGGCAGTGCTACAGGAGGTGCTGTTGCTGCTGTCCCAGCCACTCCCTGCTCCCAACCCAGCATGGGCACTCATGGGGGCTTCCAGGGCATTCTCCCCACTGGGATCCCCACTCTTGGGCAGAGAGCATCCCCACTTCTTTGCAGGATCATTTTTTTACACCATTTAGTAAATAGAGGCAAAGCCCAGAGAGCAGCTCTGGTGAAGGCAGTACTGAGAGAGGGGACATGAGGCAGCAGAGGGGAGGGTCCCCCTCCTTCATCAGCAGTGACTAACTTGGAACAAACTGAGACAGAGCACCTTCCCCCCAAACCAGGGACTGCATTAAAAACCACACAAACCTCAGGGTCAGCAACTGCTTCGCACCCTACACACAAAACTGTTGCTGCTTGCACTTGACAGTCTCCCATTGCTTGCTTTCTGTGCCTAAATAAACTTTCTTCCTCCTCTGGTCTCCCCATACCAATATTATGGAATTATTTTATGCCTTAAAGAAGAAGGGCAGCTGTGCTCTGTGAGGAGGGCATGCATTCCTTCAGCTCCAGCCAAACTGAAATGAGTCCCCGGCACCCAGCCCAGCCAGAAATGTCCTCAGCAATGCTGTGGGTCCATCCTGCTGCCAGGGCAAACCACAACAAACTAGGGCAGGGCTTTGCACGTAAAAACCCATCCAATCAACCATCCTGGCATCCTCCTCACAAACAGCACCCCCCGACAAATAAACTGACATTCAAAGTCTCCCTGGCAGATCTGATCTGCAAAGTCACGGCCTCTCAATGACTTACATCTCTCCTGCCTTACACTTCCACTTCAAGCACATAATTCACCACAAGAAACCATTATTTTACCCAATTCTGTGTCCTTTTTGCTGCCATTCAGAGCTGCACCTGTGAATTTTCTAGACTGTGCCTGAGTTTATTTATACTGCTCAACAGGGACGTGCTGGTGTTCTCTTTTTTTCCCCCAGGGTTTACTCAAGCCATCAAAGTTGTGCCAGTCCTTCCACACCGAGGTGGAGTTCTGTGATTTTGGGGCTGGAGCTGCATTCGTTCAAAAGTCTTATCTCGAAAAGCAGCAAAGGAAACTGCTGTTTATGAGAGCTCTCGATGGCATAACAGTTATTCTGTCCCAAACTTTTGACACGAGGTGAGCAAACCTAATGCCATAAAGGACTCCCCAGCTCATGCCCCAGTTCCAACATTAACCCCCACAGAGAGGACAGCACAGCAGGTAGGAAAGCTGTTGAGGAAAGCCCACAAACACCCTCAAAGTCTGAAACAGAAGAGCCTTGAAATCTCTGTCCTTCGAATGTGATCTGATACTCCTCTCCTCCTCTGGTGAAAGAGAAAATGGGATTATAGCAAGAGTCTGCAGGAAGGGCTGAGAGAGCAGAGCTCTGGTGCAGCTGTGACAGGAGCAGCTTTGGTGTTTATGGGATCCCCTGAGAGCAGCAGAAAGACAGCTCATCCATTACCCAATGTCCCTGCAAGTGCCTTCAGGCCCGTCCAGTTCAGAGAGTCAGGAGAGAGCCATCCCTGGAGGACAGGGCACATTCCTTGCTGTGGCCCAAGGACAGGACAGATTACCTGTGCCTGCGGCCACATGGACACAGACACCACACCAATGTCCAGCCCAGCCCCAAGGGCTGTCCCATGCTGAAGTGCAGTCAAGCTCCTGCTTTTCTAAGCCTGGGGGCAGCAAGTTGTGGGGTGCATGGTTTGCTGCCCTCCCAGCCCCCTCTGAACACCTTGCAGTTGTTCTGGCCAGAGGGGAGCAGAAGAAAAGCGCCTCTCCTGGCTATTGGCCAAGCATTACACAGCAAGAGTGTCCCATATCCTGACTAGGAGTATTTTGGGAAGCCAGATGACTTCATTACCAGATGACATGCCCTGACCTACTCACCATTAAACAAGCTCACTGCTGGCCAGCCCCAGAGTTCATTACTCTGCACTTTAATTTGAACACTGCCATTTAGCACTAACCCACCGCCATATCCAGGCAGTGCCCGTATTTTCATGCTGCTGAAACTCTTACACAAGCAGTAAAACCCTAAGGAACCTCTTGCACAAGCAGCCTGTTGTTACTTTGTTATTGGGACTGGCAAATGAGGAACTCACTCCAATCATGGACACTCTACAGTTCCCATCCAGTGCCAGCAGCCTGACATCCCACATCCACCTTCCAGCCCATCCCTGCCTCCACAGCACAGGATG